>VZRH01000692.1:0-24403 GCA_013397555.1 Urocynchramus pylzowi | reverse complement strand
ATATATATATATATATATATATGTGTGTGTGTATATATATATATATATATATATATATTTGTGTGTGTATATATTTGGCAGCAGGGACAGAGGCAACCACAGTTAACACGTGGGAGCTAATGGGGACACACAAACTGTTCTTGCTAACAGAAAGAAAGTGAGAAGTAGCAGGATGAGTTCAGATCCATCTCCAGTACATTTCTGTACAGCATATGCAGCACAAGGTTTTCTGAGGACCCTGCTTCTCATGGGGTGGAAAACAGATGAAAAAAAAAAGAGAGAGAGAGAAAAAAATAATAAGCTAGTTTCTGCTTGTTATTTAAGCCCACTTAACCAAATTTATAGTCCAAAACCAAATTTGCAGAGATACACACTCAATGTGCTATGTTAAGTCTTGTTCCATTCCTCAAAACCACCTCAGGAATCAGCACATGAGGTTCTAGACAGCTGTAAAAAACACTTCCCCTGTTTTTTAAGTTAATTCATTTAGAAATAAAAGTGTTTTGAACCTTTTCCATATATGCCTTTTTTCCAAGGCCAGTCAACGGAAGAGGGAGGTCTTCTGGAAAGCACCACCTCTGAAGAGCCCTCTAAAGGGTATTTTGGAATGCAATATTATTGAAGGACCAAACATAGAAGGCTTCCAAACACAGGAAATTATGAAATGTATAAAACAACAGTAAAAGCAGCTNCCCACCATCCACGGCCACTGCAGCTCCACAGCCCCGGCTCTGCTACCTGGTGAAGGAGGAGACAGGCTACGGCTTCTCCCTGAAAAGCACAGAAGGTGAGAGCCTGGAGAGATGAAACTGGAGATATATATAAATATGTGTGTGTGTATATATATATATATATATATATATATATATTTGTGTGTGTATATATTTGGCAGCAGGGACAGAGGCAACCACAGTTAACACGTGGGAGCTAATGGGGACACACAAACTGTTCTTGCTAACAGAAAGAAAGTGAGAAGTAGCAGGATGAGTTCAGATCCATCTCCAGTACATTTCTGTACAGCATATGCAGCACAAGGTTTTCTGAGGACCCTGCTTCTCATGGGGTGGAAAACAGATGAAAAAAAAAAGAGAGAGAGAGAAAAAAATAATAAGCTATTTTCTGCTTGTTATTTAAGCCCACTTAACCAAATTTATAGTCCAAAACCAAATTTGCAGAGATACACACTCAATGTGCTATGTTAAGTCTTGTTCCATTCCTCAAAACCACCTCAGGAATCAGCACATGAGGTTCTAGACAGCTGTAAAAAACACTTCCCCTGTTTTTTAAGTTAATTCATTTAGAAATAAAAGTGTTTTGAACCTTTTCCATATATGCCTTTTTTCCAAGGCCAGTCAACGGAAGAGGGAGGTCTTCTGGAAAGCACCACCTCTGAAGAGCCCTCTAAAGGGTATTTTGGAATGCAATATTATTGAAGGACCAAACATAGAAGGCTTCCAAACACAGGAAATTATGAAATGTATAAAACAACAGTAAAAGCAGCTTCTCTCTTCAAAATGATGGGGGGAGAGGAGGGTGCAGGGGAACAGGAATCAAATCCTTTTCAGCTATGTTAATCAGCCCCTTTTGCACCCTTGGTAGGGAAATAAACACCAGTTTGAGCTGCAGATAGTGAACAAATATCTCCCTCCACCACTGAAGGGATTTTTCCAGGCCAGAGTAAGAGACAGAAGAGTGTCTGTGTGGAAGGTTTGTGGTGCTCCTCTAATCTGCGTGCAAGCAGAGGCCAAGAATCTCTGAGGACATCAGTGTTGAGTCTCCTTAACCACTATATTCAGGCCTATTGCAGTGACTTACCCTGGGTAATGAGTCTTCATTTATTTTAGGACAGAAGGGGTTGTTCATAGTAGAGCTTTCATCACAAGGAGCAGCTGCAAAGGCTGGTGTCCAAAATAACGATCGCCTGATTGAAATCAATGGAAAAAATGTGGAAAATGACACCCACGAGGAAGTGGTGGAAAAGGTATTGATTTATCTTCTGTTCTGGCCTACTTGCACAGCAACCTATCAGGGTTACTGAGGAGGCCAGGCTGGCTGATTTAAGCACTTCACAGTAAATCTTGGGAGCTGCTGTTCATGTCCCACCAGCACATCAGCGTAGCCCTCTGTGCTGGCTCTGTTATCATCAAGCAGCCTCTTGAACTGCCTCTCAATGAACACTGCCATCAAGACAGGCCAAAGGATTTTAAATAACACAAGTATACTGCTGTCAGGAACCCTATTAAATGAATCCATTTCCTAGAAGTCCTGGAAATGCTGCTAATGGCAGGAGAGCAAGTCATCAAATGTGGTTTCCAGGGCAGGAAGAGGGAAGCCTCTGATGATACAGTCAGCATGGAGCAGGGAAGATTTCATGATTTTAGACAATGTCCCCTTTCTCTTGTGAAGAAGTCCAAAACTCATGAAATTTACTGTGCAAGTAATTTCACTAATTGGCTGCAAAGAACACTGCTAATGAGGCTTCCAGCTTTCCGCTGCTGGCGCTGCTAAAACGCAGCTGGAGCTGAAGAGATTTCAGAGAGCCACGAGACTCCAGCATGCCAGCAGCATCCAGTGCACACGGCTGACTGTGGAGTCATGTAACACCTGTGTTTCACTGAGCTACTGCAACACCAGCAGCAGAGTGACACTGGTTAAGATGAGTAAAAAGAGCACCCATTAGAGTAGAAAGGACTAAGAGAAAGGCAGACTTGGAGAGGTAGGACAGAAAAAAAAAATACCTCACCTCAGAATCAGTAACACAGAGAGACAGAAGAGGACCAAGAGTGACAGAAACTTGACTCATGTCACTGTAATCTAAAATGGTGGTATAGATGGCACAGTAAGTCTATATTGTAGAGTTCCACACCTAGAATAGCCAAACACCATCTACTCAGGCTCCCAGGATCCTACAGCACTGTATGCCACCCCCATGGCCCTCTACAGGTAATTCCCTACCGGTCAGGAACAGAGTATGAAATATGGAAAAGTTCCTCATCTATTACATGCACCTGATTTTACCATGGTTCAGATTTCTGACAGGAGGTGGGGGAAAAGAAAAATCAATTTATAGTAGCATGGCCTGGACTAACAGCACCCAGACTCTGCTATGTGTCAGTGCACCAGTTACCAAATACCCCCATTTCCCACGTGCTGTTGAAGGGGTGACATCTGAGACTGTACATGTGCTGTCACAGGTAAAGAAGTCTGAAAATCATGTTATGTTTCTACTTTCAAATGAAGAAACAGACCGCTATTTCACAAGCCAGAGGATGGCACTGAGCAAAGAGAGCGCCAGCCTAAGGTTGCTTCCCCTCAAACCACGACTTATTGAGATCCAGAAAGGAAAAAGCGGTTATGGATTTTATCTACGGATGGAACAAAACACTGGTGGTAAGACCCAAGTTAACACACAGACCATGACATTTGCTGTACCATTTCTCCTGTTTCTTCCGACATGATGTTTGCAGCCCTCCTTCTCTTTGGCTTCTTATTGGCCATCTAGGAGAAATCCTCAGGGAAAACAGCCTCAACCTGAAGTTCAATTCTGACCATTTATGTTTGCCATGCTTTTTAAGGTCTTTAAAACTCACCAAGGTCTGCCTTCACAGCAATCTTTCTCCCCTTCTTATCTCAGACCATGTAATCAAAGATGTTAATTCTGGAAGCCCAGCAGCCGTGGCAGGTCTAAAGGACAATGACATCTTAGTGGCTGTCAACGGCGAGCGAGTGGATGGGCTGGATCACGAAAGCGTTGTGGGAAAAATTAAGCAGTCTGAGGAAAGGACCTCCCTGTTGGTGGTGGATAAGGAAACTGACAGCATGTACAAACTGGTAAGAAAATGCAGACTACTGCTAGGAATCGATAATTTATCACAATGAAACAGCCAATCTGCTCTGACACTTCTTCAACTCGCAGGAAATGTCTGAGACACGTGTGTTCCAGCAATTCCGCTTACACTGGTACAGGAAGTCACTTAACACCCAAATCTTTGGCCTCTTCCTGATTTTTATACACACTATTGGAACAATTCTATTACATCACAAATACATCACAAGAAAGGTTAAGGTTTGCTGTTAAGACATCAAATTCAGAGCTACATGACTGTGTAACCATTTATGAATAACAAAGTTCCCTTCTCACATAGATCAACAGTGTAGTTTTCCATTCAGAATAGGGAAGAATTCTTCACTGCAGCTAAAGTCTGAGTCAATGAACAAAGTTTCAAACAAAATATGTTGAGCATGGGAGCCTGCAACAGATTTCACAACAGAAATTTTATTTTAATGTAATTTTTTCACTTTTTTCAGGCTCAAATTTCGCCTTTCTCATACTACTACAAAGCACAGGATTCAACCCCAGCTAAAATGGAGGAAAGAGTGGAGTTGCACACTGAGCAGAAAGTGAACCACAAGCCAAGGATCTGCAAGATGGTGAAAGGACCTAATGGATTTGGCTTCAGTTTAAACATGATCAAGAACAAACCTGGATTGTTCATCACTGAGGTACTAATGAAGAATGAGGAGCAAGGAGAAGCTCAAGCAGTCTGTTGGGCAGCTTCCTCCCCTCCATCCTGCAAACAAATGCAGGAAAAGCCACAAAAGTCTCTTTTCCAATATTCTCAGATCAGAGCTACAAATTGTTTAAGTCAGACTAACATTGTTGTCCCAAGATAAAAAATGAGCACCAGAAAACATTCCTTCTTCTGTTAGACATCTAGAGGGAAGGAGAATTCAGCTTTTGCATAATTTTTGCTTTTATTCATGAGTCTGGCATACTAAAATTAGTATTTTGGACAGAAATGGTTTTTACTGTAGAACACCTTAATTATAGAAGAGATGCCTTTGCCCTAATTCTACCCATCCTCTCTGAATTCCACACCTGGTAAAAACCAAACTCTTTCTGTCCCAAATTACATCTGTAACTTCAGCTTTCTTGAGGAGGGGCTCCACTCATTACTAATAGATCTGTGAATTGTACTAAACTTTGAAGTTATTGGACAGAGACCTCCACATAGTCAGAAAACTCTTTTTCTACCTGTATTTATGGTTCTACCATACCACATTCCTATAATGTAAGTTGATCAAGATCAAGAAACATCTTAAAATCTCAAACCAATGGGCTCCATGTTTATTATGTCTGGGCCCGTTGCCCATCCCAATTCCTTCCTGCCCCGTGCTCATTTCACCATCCTCTATGGAGAGCAGCAGCACAGCTAACCCCCAGCTGCTCATGCATCTTTCCAAGCTTTATGCCCAGACCCTGAACTCCCCTCTGCAGGTACAGAGCCAGGGAGCAGCTGGCAGAGCAGGTGTGCAGAACGACGACTTCTTGGTGGAAGTGAACGGAGTGAATGTGAGCAGCGACTCCTACGACAAGGTGGTGACAAGGATCCAGAGCACTGGGGACAGACTGACGCTGCTGGTGTGCAGCAAAGATGCTTACAGGTACTTCCAAGGCCAAAACATTCCCATCACAGCCTCCATGGCAGATTCAGACACTCCTGAGCCTCCTGCTCACACAGAAAATCATCCAGCAGAGCCAGAGAGGAACTCACCTGAGCCAAGGGAAAGGGTGAGTAATCCTGCATTAGGCAGATGCTGAGGGATCACACAGGGGATAGAAAAAACACTTTTTTTTCAGGTAGTAAATTTTCCAGAGCTAGGAGTGTTAACTTGAGCCTGGATTTTTGCAAGTTATTAAAAGGAAAGCTGTTAATTATCACAACAACTCTTCTTTTCCCCACAAGTAATACAGGTGAGTATCTTTAATGCAATATTAAATCACACAAAGAATGCACGTACAAGAGATTTTATGGAACAAGATAATCCAAATACAGTAATCCCAGTGATGGGAAATAGGCAATACAATTGTGGAAGTGGAGGGGAAAGTGCTTAAATAAAACAGAAACAGTGCTTAAACAGAAAACATAAACAACAGTTGTGAAAACCACATTAAATATTTCAAAATGGATCACTTTGGAGAAGGAACAGCAAGTGATTTGAAACAGCAAATGTGCTGATTTGAAATTATTTTACTCACTTCATGCCACTAGAAAGAATCCAAAGCATGACTAAAGTCAGAAAAGCAAGAAGGTGTTACTTCTTGAAACACTTTTAACCCACTGTGGTCAGCCTTAAATATTAAAATGCTTATTTTATGATCATGCAAGAGACAGACAAGGTAAGACCAATAGCGTTTCCCATTTATTTTTCATTAGCCATGTTTGCAAGTTTTTTCAAGAATGTCTTAGTCCCCAAGCTGCATTTTGCAGAAGTTAGCACTACTTTTGTGTTCCAATTGTGCAGATACGGGAATTCAACAATAGAAACACTACTGAACAAAATTCTCTGAAAATGTACTTAACCAAGAAAACCCTTCAACGACAAAAATGGTATTTGTTGGTTCATTCTGCCACCTAAACAAGTGTGTGATTAGTGCAGATGAAAACAGGAGTCTGCAGCAGTGCAGACTATCAAACATGTTTACAAACTGAAAATAATCACATCTTTGTTACTCCTCTGCAGGCAGACTCATCCTCCTCCTCCTCCCAATCAGCTGCCTCCACAAGAGCCGACAGTGACAACAGTGACGACACAAAGTTGTGAAGAGACAAAACCATGCCAAGAACAACAAAAAAGAAACCTGCCAAATTTTTTCTTCAGTTCTTCTTTGCTATTCCACCTCTCAGAACTTGGCTGTTCCAAGGAGTACCAGAACCATAAAGGACTGCAAACTCTTGCTGCAATAAACACTTCAGTGTAACTTGCATCCATTTAACACTCTGCTCCACTGGCACGATTTCTGCCTTGTGTCACTCACTTCTGAAAAGGCTTCAAGAACTGCAACTTTGCAATTAAGTGTCCCACAGCAGAAGCTGGAAATGTTTTATAGATTCGTAAGATCTTAGGCTGCTATGGATAAGCTCTTAATAAAGAGCAATTGATTTCTGCCCATCTCCCAGGAAAGGCAGCTCTCCCCCTAATCCAAGTCCATCACCTCAGCCTCTGTGGCATCTGTGCTTACAGCAGTACAGCTGCTCTGAAATGGCATAAGCCCAGGTACTCTGTGCATTATGATCCTTTTTTCCTGCTAACATTGCAGAAACTTCCTTCAAACATTAAGCTAACTTTGTAATTCACAACTCAAGAAGTTTAATAATCACTACTTTGTCTGCTCTGCATACAGCTGTGGATTAGAATAGTGCATGTACTTCAGTCTAACCCTAAGTCACCACCACGTTGTCCTGAATGTGACATAAATGGTTCTGTAACACTGCTGCTGTGCACTTCGCTTTCTTGCTGTACACCAAAGACAATACAGAAATAAAATGTTTAGAGTGGTTATTTTTCCCCACTCCAAGTCTTATTCTCATCACCTACAATTTATGTTCCAGAACAATTATAAAACAAAGCCTCAGAGAGCGGCCATGGGAACCTAAAAGCTTAAGTCACAAGAATAAAATTCCTAAAAGTTTAAGTCACAAGAATGAAATTCCTAACATACAATGTAAACAAGGCATGCCAGTGGTCTTTGACTCAACACTGAACTCTACCAAAGAGGAACCCAAAACCTCAGTTCTACTTATGCAGAGAGAGAAAAGAAAGTTGACATCCAGTAAGAGAAAGCAAATCTCCAGTTCCTAAGGATAGTAGGTACTAGTGATACACACTAGCACACACTACATACAGAAATGGAGTTCTCTCCACTCCACTCCTGCTGGAACTGCAAATCCCAACCACCTTCTGGCTCAAATCCAGCCAAATCTTTGGGACTGACAAAAAACAACTGTGATACTTGCATATTACAAAAGCTTATTTAATTCCACAGACTCAAACATTCAATTCCAGAATTGCTGTCCTCCAAATCCCAATTATAAGTTAATTTTCAAAAGAAAAATCACGTTTCTTGGCGCCTTCTGTGAAGATGATGTTCCAACAGTAGGAGGTGCTCCCTCAGCCAGCCTACCACACAAGCTCTGATGCCCCTGGATAGTGGTGTATCCAGGATTGCTTTTATTGCTTGGCAATTAACTGTTTCAAGTTTAACACACACACCCCCATCCCTTCCAGCTGTGGCACAGAACAAAAAGGAGCCACAGAGTTTGATGATGACACATGTGGAGGTTCAAGGAGCCAGAACACACAGAGCAGTTCTGTCTCTCCAAGTTTTGCAGTTAAACTGCCAAACACACAGAGCAGTCCTGTCTCTCCAACTTCTGCAATCCACAGGAGCTGCAGCAGTGCAGCTGACAGGACAGAGAGCAGTGCATGGCTGCAGTTCTTCCTCAGAGGGCCATATGCTTTTCTGGAGCTTGTTTGTGTGCTAAATAGAGAAAGAGGATACTGGACAGGGCACTAACTAGGAATATGACATCAAACCAGCGGTGATAGAAGTTGAACTGGAGCTCTCCCAGGACCTCAGTAATGATGGTGCGGTATTCCGGAGGCATGCTCATGCGGATCAGGAGCACTGATGACACAAAGTACATTCCCTGCAAGGTAAAACAGGGACAGCAGTTACTGCCTCACCTCAGGCTCTGTGGCTAACGGGGCAGCACAAAGATACTGTTGTGTTTAAACACACACCAGGGGCAGCACACAAAGATACTGTTGTGTTTAAACACACACGAGGCATGCATGCAGAAATGCACAGGGGCGTGCCCACGGTTCTCCGTACTCACCATTATCTGTGCTAACAGCAGAACAATAACATTGGAGGACTTGCTGCTGGAAATGGCATAGAAGAACTAGGGAAAAAAACCCAAAACATTGGAAATAAGCAGTTTGGTAAGTGTGATGTGCCTTAGGACAGAGTGAAAGGTACACATCGTTCAATATCTTTTCATCTCAAAATACCCCATCAGAACCATACATTCTAGAGGGCTACCTGAAAACTACTCTCATAAACCCCAAACTTTCATAAACCTTTCAAAAACTTTCATCAACCCTAGTTGGCATCAATCTCCCCCAGCCAGCTGCACCTTGTGTTAAAAATCACAAAACAATACAGAGAAGTTTAAGCATAGGTACCAAAGGCCAGGTCAAGTCAATGAGTCACACATCAGTAAATGCCTTTCAGTCCTACCAGCAGCTTAAATTAAGTAATTCAAATGCTTTTGGTCACCATCTCATCAACCTCACTAACAGGCCTTGGCTACAGCAGCATTTTCAACCCTTGCTTACATTTAGCTCCTTATTTAACATCTAGATCCCTTCCTGACAGAGACTGGGGATATATCCTGCAAAACGTATTTTTCCTACCTTCCTCCCTCTGCAAGAATTTATATTCAGACATTTAAACATAAATACATACTGAAAGCTTATACAGTACTTGTTCTATCAAAAGGTAATGATCTGATAATTAATTTCTCTGTGTAAAACCCCTTTAGAGTCATAGTTCTTACCTTTGTAAGTGTGATTAACAACCCTCTAATAGAGGTAACAATGATTATTCCAACAAGAATAAAGGAAATGTGCTGAGACCAGAATTTGACCTGTATCAACAAGAAGAAGACAGTTAAAACTTTAACACTAACTTCATTTACACGGTGTTGTATAGCTGCCAATTCTTCAGGGTCTTTGTCTCTCCTAATTGCACAGATATCTATTGTAGACAAGGTTTATATAACAGACATTTTCACAAATGTATTAGCAACTGTTTACTCCAAACACAAGAGAAGGAGATTTAGTTTATACCAATCACAAAGAACCCCATTTTCATAGATTGTGTAAAGGACAGAACAATTATTTGCATAAAAAATCAAAATTACTTTGGAGCTGAATGCATTAATCTAAGCAGATTGTCTAAAGTGCTTCTATTTCTTCAGAACAAAAAAAAAANAAAACCACAAATCACTGCCTCTCTGGCAAGACTACATCCCCATCTCAGCATAAAATCAGTGTGAAAGCAACATTCATGGTGCACTTTCCTTTCCTCCTCCGTAAGCCAAAAGGAAAGCCACATTCTCAGGGTCTATCACTTTCTCCCTAGCAGCAGGATGATTTTATTTAGATAAGATATGAATTGCTGAAAAGGCTGCAAGAATTAATAAAGGCTCACATCAAACTGGATTCCCAGGTAATTCACAGTGATCTCAATTCCTCTTGTGACTGGATCAGTCTTCCCCACACGGTCAAATACAATATTGATGGTTGCCTGCAAGAGAGATGGATTTACATTCAAGCAAAAAGGCAAAAGCATTTCTCACTCTCACAGGTGAGGCTCATGCATGACTCTTCTATTGTCCCACCAAGGAAAGGGCAGAGGGTGGTCAGAATGCCAAAGGCAGCACAAAACACATCCATTATTATTTTGATGTAATGCTGTATAGAAAAAGCCAGATTCAGAGCTTTATTTCAATCCAGGACCAGTTTCTTTCAGAATTACTGGATTTTAAAGAAACTAGAGCATTACTTAATGAACTGCATGTGTAGCACAATCTACACAAGGTATATTTGCATACATCCACAAAAAATGAAATAAAACATTTACATACCATGAAGATTTTCCAGACACAGTAGATGGAGAAAAAATAACCCAAAAAGTTAAAGTATTTTCCCTGGAAAGTTTTGGAATACTCTATTCTCTCCTAAAAATACAAAAGGAGGGAGAGGGAGTAGAACATAAAAAAATACATTACTTTCACAATCACCCACAACACAAAATTGTAATGGAGCACTAGCAATAGCAAATACAACCCTATATTTCTACATCTTTTAATTCAAATGCTTGTGAACCTCTAAGTGTTAATTCATAAGCTTGTCAATGGTTATAGGGCCATGGGGCAGACTCAGGGATGGATCTGAACTGTCATCTAGCCCCGAAGTTAAAGGAACAGATCCTCACTCCACTGCATTACAACATTTCACCATTTACCTATTGAACAGATTTCAATTTCTCACAACACATGTACTCTTTCAAACTACTCTGACCTCCCAACACCCATCTGGGCAGTTATTTGCTGTGTACCTTTGTTGCATGCAAGTCAGCAGTTTCCAGGAAAAGCTGCCGACTCAATTCTTCCAGGGCATCCACTTCTTGCTGGATAAGGGACAGATCTGGCAAACCAACATAGTCAAGGCTAGAACACATCTTGAATTCTTAATTAAGAACAAAACATTCCCTACCTTCAGCTCAAGGGCCATATCTAATGGTCCGGTCTCTTCTTAGATCCAGATCAGCTTTGTCATTCAGTCCTCAAGCTCCTCATTAAATAACCAACAAAGAAATCTCAAGGATGAACCTGATGCACACTACTCCAGTTTAAGGAGGTAGGCAGGACACAGTATTTAGGCAGTCATGCAACAAACTCTTTATTTCTTTGCCTGGGAATCACATCACAGAATAGAACCAGAGCTCTCAAAAACTGCTGCTCTACTTTGACCAGTGTCCCTTGCCACTGAAGTGCACCTCACAATATGTCATCTCAGATCATCTTCATAAACAAAACTGCTGAGTAACTGCTGCAAGAGATTAGTGATTACTATGAAGAGTCTGTCAAATAGCCAAATTCTGATTTTAGCAGCTAGTGTGAAAGGAAAGGAAGAAGAGTCCTCAGCCTCAAATATGCAAAATGCACACATCAAGTGGTCTGACAGAAATCATTGGTAAGCAACTCTGTTACAGAAGTACAGACCCTTGTCATTCCCAAGTGATTACTTCTACAGGGAACTGGATGATCTTAAGGTCCCTTCTAACCCAAAGCATTGTGTGAATCTGTGGTAAGTGTGCACACCAAGTGTCCCCTGACCTGCTGCACACCTCACCCATGGTGATGCAACAGAACATTTATAGAGCAGGGCAGAAACTAAAAAACATAAAACTGCCTGTGTCACAGTAAAACTGTGCCCAAGGCCTGGGCAAAAGGTCAGACAGTGCCAGAGAACAAATTTCCCAGGAGACATTAGGCTTGAAATGTGTCGAAACACGAATGCTTTGTGACTGTCCCAACTAACACTCTACCTCTCAAAACAAAGAAAGCTGGATCCACCTCCCAAGGCAGGTGCCAGCATGCAGATGAAGGATACTTTCACTGCCAGGAACAGATGTTGTAACACTTTTTATCATTCCCCAGAAGCCAGTGGGTCTGTTATGCACTTCTCCTCTCTGGAACATTGTCCTGTGAGCCACTGCTATCCTGAAAGAACAGAAAACACAAGTCCTTATGAATATAATATTTTTATGAAAAATCAAAACAAGAAAAAAGAAAAAAAAATCCACCAGTTTCTTAGAAGATGCTGTTAAACTAAATTCACCAAAAATAGATGACCCTCTTTTCTTCCCCTAAACACCAATCCCGCTACATAAAATTATCCTGATTAGGTCTGGAGTAGAGCCCAGATCTAATCAAGTGAGATTCAATGAGACACTTCCCAAGTCTTCCATTCAGGATTCTGTTTCAACCCTAAAGGGATTTAAACCCAGCTAAACATTCAGAATTAAAACTGATTTCTCAGTCATATGATTAGCTGCTCTCTTTTCCTCAAACACATGACTGTGTTATCTCAAGCTCAGGAATTAGACTTCTCATGCTCCTCCCTCCCCTTGGACACCTCTTCTTTATCATGGCCCATCTGCCTTTTCCATGGAGCTATGAGCTCTGGATGGTGTGCAGAGCACTCTCTGGCATGCTGTCACTCACTGCTGGGCTGCATGACAAGCTGCTATGAAGCAGAAACACACAAATCCATTCTTGGACTGAACCACTGGATGCTTCAGGCGATCTGAAAGTGACTCCTGAAGTTAATTCCAACACTCCAGCAGCAGCTGTGTATTGTCCCTCACACTTCCAAGTGCACCCCAGCATAATCTCCACAAATAGTGCTGCCTTCTGGTCTCATTCCCTCACATTTCTCCCCACTGAAATTTGTGAGCAAGTTATCCATTCCTAAGCTGAAAACTATTCACAGGATTCTCAGGATGATCCATGATTCTGTGGTGTTTAGTCCCTTTCTTGTAGCTGCAGCCAGCACTGCTACATTTGGCACTGAGCCCTCTTCAAGGATGTTGATAAGCAGTGTAATAAAAAAAATATTAAAAACCATTCCATCATTCCTTTGACATCAGCAAAAGAAACACCCCTGGGGCACCCTACATACAGATAAAAGCACATATGGCCACAGACTACAAGTAACAGAGATCTTAGAATCCTGACAGCTGCCAAATGTAAGAAAAGCATTTTTAATCCTTGCTTTCTTCACAGTACACAGATTCACATGGTCCATCCCAAATCATCCACAGCATTGCAGCAAAAATGCAGCAATGTCCAGGTGGAACACAAGGCTACAGGTACACAAAGGCAAATCTTCTCTTTTTAGAGGTGGCAGGGATCTCTGTATCCACACAGCAGCCAGGAGTTGTGGAGACCTCACAGAAAGGATGCACAGGCAAACCCGACACACTCTGTGCGTGCAGATTGGTAGTGATGTTATGTGATAGGTGTGTGTCACATCAGCTGATCTGACTCTAACATGACACAAATGAAGCAATGCCATCAGAATGCTGGCATTTCAAATCTGAAAATTAGTTATGTCACACCTGCAAGAGCAAGTATAAAGAATCTGACAGCCTTAGAGGTGAGTTTCCATAAGGCTTTACTTGATTGTGCTCAGGAAGTAGAGAAAAGTGATTCCTGTGCAAAAAACATCAGGGCAAACAACTTTCACCAACTATCTCCTACTGACTAGAAAGCCAGCATGAATAAGGGTTGGCATGAGAAGAAATGTCAGGATCAGCAAAGAAAACAAAAAGCTTTATGCTCTATTGTCTGACAACTCTTGTGCTCACTGATAAGTCCTGAACTATCAGTAGTTCTGAGAAGGTGGCCAGCACATCACTGACAATTTATGGAACAGTAGCATTTACCCTGCTCTGGAAAATACTGCTATTTCCACTTGTTCTGCCAATTACTTGGTTGCATTTGGACTGATACATAGCTAACCTTTTAAATTCGGCTTTATATGAGCAAACAGTCCAATCATGCAAGCCCACTGCTCCCTGCCAAAGCAAGAAAGAGAACAAGAATCTACAGAACTCAAGCTTCTGCTATTTCTTGCACAGTTCTGAGACTACTTAGTTTTGCAGTTTGTTTTGGGTTTTTTGTTGATTCTTTTTAAACATATACATGAGTTTCATTATGAAACTCCCAAGTTAATTAATTCCCAAGTGATTATTAATCATGGCTCTTCATATAGGTTGGGAAGTTGCCATATTCAGATTTCCTGGCCATAGGCAGGCATGGATGTGCTAGTTAGTTACAAGCCTCTGGCATCCTTACTTTTACCCTAACATCATCTCCCTGGACCAGAGGTCCAAAAACACTGTACAAAACAAAAGAGCAGAGCCAGAAACAGCACTACACAGTATCTTTTAGCTCCAAAGGCAGTCTTTTAGTGTGCTTCCAGTCAATTAAATCAATTAAACCTGAGTAATTAAATTCTCTCACTACTTACCATCTCACACATGACCACAAATACAGAGTTAACAGTTGTTTACCACTTAACATTTTCAGAGGGGAAGGAGGTTATGCTTTAACTACACTTCCATCAGCAGATACATACATGGTGATAAATTTGGCAAGGTTAGGCTATCTAAAAGCTCCCCTGCACACGTTTAAAGGTTCTATTGAAACATTAAGGCACCAAAAGTAAAATTTGGGAGACTGTTGTGTCAGACAGTGAAACCTTTGAAGTAACTCCAGTAACTGGATTTATTCTGCACTACTAGCAAGACATGAAATATGTAATATTGATATGAAATATGCAGACAAAAATCTTTTCAGTATAAATGAAATTACATTGTTTCTGAAAGTAGGTTTTTGTTAGCTTGGGGGACATGGAATAAGGTAAACCAATGCCAGCAGAGTTCTGATGGCACACTGGTGTACTACAGTATATCCACATTAGCAATGTTTTGCAATTCTGCAAAACTTAACCAACACAGACCTTGCTGTTTGCAAGAATATAGCTGTGTCCACACCAGCTCACTACCCTGCTTCAGCTTTGGCCAGGACCCACCATATTTACAAACCACTTTCTGTCCTGAAACCATGAGTAAGAGCCAGCTGTAGTGGCCTAAGGGTCCCTGACTTGGCAGGAGAAAGGTGCCCATCCTACAGATTAGTTATGCTGCCAGCAGAGAGCTACATATGGTCTTGGAAGCCTAATCTGTGCCACCAAGGGCACTGCTTAGTGTTAAAAACAGTCATGTATCAGGCCAGAACAAAACACCACACAGCTCAACCCAATTCAGATTTCAAGAACCATCTTATACCACTTCAAGAACCATCTTACACCACACTGACTGCAAATCCTTGAGATAAATAATTTCATGCTACTGTTGTCCTCTCACCTTTTTTTCTTGCTAACAATCATGTCCATAGTCTGAAGGAGTCGTCGCTCCAGAGCCAGAATATCTGCATCTGTCACATTCCTGCAAAATAAAGACCCCAATTAGGCCTGCTACCCCATTTCAGAGGAGATGTGCACATGCCTATGAGGCAAAGGAAAGCCTCTATAAGGGGAATATGCAGCAGCAGTGGAAATGGTTCTAGCATGCAGACATGACAACAGCTAGACTCAGAAAAAAAGTAACAAAAAAACTTGATACAATGCCACAGGAAAAGCAAAAAATAATCTCAAAAAGCTGGACAAGTATTTCACAAGGCTGCAGTTACCTGAGAAAGTAGGACATGTAAGTGTATGGACAGTTGACAGCCCCAAATCCTGACAGCAAAGCCATGAGTGTCACCCCAATCACACCAACACGGCTGATGAGCTGCTCTATAGACAGGATTCCTAGGGAGGGAAAAACATGGCATCAGCAACCTTGCTCTCTTCACTCTGCTCCACACTTGGTGTCTTTCTAACATAACATAGAGCTGCTTAATTAATCTGACTGCCTACCCACTGCAATGACCCCAGGTAACAGGAAGGACAGACAGGGACTAGGACAAGAAAGGGGTAGGAAGTCTCCCTCAGAAATCACATTACCATGCTTAGAAAAAGGGATGGAGAATTCTGGCTATAAAGAAACTTAAGACAGATATATGGATATGTGGAGAGGACTAAATATCACTATTTTGGTTCCAAACTAATAAAATATGTTTGCCATTTGCTGAGGTGGGAACACAGATCATCCACCAGGCACTTATAAAGGAGTGTCTTCAAGAAAGACACTTCTGCAATTATCAGCAATTATTACCAAACCAGTTGGTCCTGGCAAACTGGCCTAAAATGTCTGAACCCCCATCCCATCAGAAGCAACCCCTCCAGATCAGATACAAGCTGTGCTTGTGGGACAGTGGGGTTGGGAAGCTTAAGCTGCTCCTGGCTGGTCAGTGCTCATCTGGTTGACACAAACATGTTGTTGAGGTGACCACCAAAGAGGTCTTCTACCTGAGCACCAAGTGGACTCTAAAACATGTAATTCAACATGAACATCAAGCCTGTGCTGTAACCATCACCAAGCACTGAAGCTGCATTTATTCTTAGCCACAGACCTCAACCTGCCTTCCCAGGACACAGTGCCATGTGTAGTAAACACCACTCACTTTTTAGGGAGCTGGTTACAGAGCAGCTGCCACACACAGCACATTTAGAGCTTACACGATTGCAAAGCTGGGATGGCTGAGCGCCAAGCCACATTTCATGCTTCAGAGAAGTGGAATGAATGATGAAAACAAGGCAAAAAGACTTCACAAAGGGAAACTGAGACACCCAGTCATGTGCAGCTGCACAGAGATTTACAGGAGCTACAGAATGTGCTACAATACACTGGCCTTTTGCCCCACACACTGTCAGACTGCAGCACTTGAAACAGAGGTGCCTTCAAAATGACATGACATTCCACTGGTTGGAGCAATGCTTCCCATGAAACTCACACATAAGTGAATGAATGTTCCATCAACTCAGACAGAGGCAGGAGCTTTATTAGAATATTGGTGTGTTAAGCATTAAGCATAACCTCCCTTCTACTACAAGCTCCCAAAGTCAGGTTTGTTAGATAAGTTGCAGTCCAAGGGAGCCCTTGCTCAACAAGGGGTGCACTTCTCAGCTGCAGGACACTGCCATCCCCATTGCCACCTGCCTGAATTGGGTCACCACTCCCTGATGAAACCCACCGCAGCCTTGTCTGTACATGCAGGACAGCAGCACCCCAACAACACAGCAGGGAATAAACACACAGAATCCTTTGCTCTAGCCTCATGTCTACACCTGGTAGGCTAAGGCACGGTAGAACTCTTAAGTGGAGATACCACACCCTGTAAAGTACAATTAAAAACAGAAAACACCCTACTACCCATTCTGGAAATCTGCAGATGTTACAGACTCCTAGAACCTTTTGGTGACCTAAAGAGGATGACCCAAACCCCATGGCTAAGTTTCCACTGGATTGTTACATTCTGCCAACTCAAGCACCTTCTGCAGCTCACAATGGATACAAGTTTTTCTTGGCAATGGAACACTGGGCAGAGGGATTCGTGCTATACATCAGCTGCTGGATTTGGGAGGCAAATGACACAATTACAAAAACAAAGACACACATTTTCTCTTAGGAAGCTTTTAGGCTCACAGATGAAAAGGTGAGCAGACCCTACAGCATTTGGTAGCCTTTAACTTCTCAGGTGAGTACAGAGTCAAGCAGCTCCCCACAGAACAGAAGGACTAAGCTGAGCATTTTGTAAGCAGACAGACATATTCACCAATTCCTGTGAAACTGACTAAATTTCACCTGTTGGGAACAATATCCAAACAGTTTTCCAGTGCAGGGGAAACAGAAGGGCAGAGTAAGTTACACAGGTAACACCAGTGACAAACAGTCTGGTTCTAACAGCATTACAATCCTTCAGCACAGTCAGGTGCCTCAAGGGTTCAGCACAGCCAGGCACATGCTAACTCTGCTGGACCCAAACTAGCCCAAGTGCACACAGCCTCTTCACACTGACAATACTCATGACCACAACAGAGACACCCAAGCTAATTCTGTACACAAAGAGCTCTGGCATCCAGCAGGACTTACCAACCCACACTCCAGTCCCGTGCAACTGCACAGCCTCTGGGCTCAGGCACAGCAGGAATCTGTACCAAAGCCAGCACAACTGCCAGGCCCCTTGCTGGCTACAGTCTGTGCAGCTCTGGAGTTTAGTCACACTGCTGTGTTTTGGACACAACTGGACAGCCACTCATGCTAAACTCATCTGATTTCAGCCACAAGAAAGAAAAACCTGACTGAAAAAACGTCAGATTAAGGATTGGTTGTTGATCTGCTTCTTAAATAAACTAGTTTTAGTCTCCACAATAGAAAGAAGTAGGTGAATCAAAATTGTGATCAACTTTTCATGGAGATAAAGTTTCTGTGTCCTCAAAAGTACACCATGCCCTTACACAGTCTAGGTTCAGTTAGAACTTACTTCCTTCAAGTTTTCCTGTGGTACTGAAAGAAAACTAATGAAAATAATCCGGACGTATCCACCCATTTCTGTCAGTCTGACAACCTTCACATTGCATATTTCAAAGCAGAGCAGACCCTCAGTTGCAGGAACTGCTTTCTCCAGTCCCAGCTGCAGAGCTGAGATAATAATAGCTCCAAAAAAAAGTCTATTTGCAGGAGGGAAGAAATCAGCAAGAAAATGAAACTCACCATGTTTTGGGCTGAGGATAGGAAATGGATCCCCCAACTTCCAGAAGAAATACATGAATGTCAACCACACAACACACGCAAAAAGTAGTTTCTGTCTGTGCACTAATGGAGAGGAAAAAGGGAGTGTTTAAAATAGGCTTTTCCTTTAGGGCTTCTTAAAGCTTGCAACATTTCTACATTGATCTAAATGCTACTTTGAGAACAGGTGGCCAAAGCAGGCATCACCTGACAGAGCTACAGCCTGCAGTGTGCAGCCCTTCACCTCCCACAAGGCTCCACTGTCCACACAGGACCACTTCACAGCTGCTTTCTTGTGTCATCTTGAAGGTGAATCTTAAATATTTCATCTTCATGGCCAAACTACACATTTAATACTCCCAACCTACGTGCCTAAGCTTCACACAAAAGAGTGATGTGTATCAACAGCTCAAGGGTTAAGTGTCCATTAGCCCATGGAAGAGGCCTCATCCAGACAGCAGAAACAAAAAAAGCAAAAGTAATTTACTGAGCTTTTCTGCTTCAGAAGTGATTTATTGAGCTTCTCTGCCTCATTTCTTTTGCCCCCTAGGAGAAAAACACAGCCCTGCCAAGGGTTGCAGAGTTTGGCTGCAAACTTAAAATTGCAAAGGAACAAATCCCAGTAATATTGTTTTGAAGTGCTCAACTTTCTGTTGAAACTTGTGAAGAAAAGCAGCACTTGCAGGGGTCATGTAAAGCATTCCCTTACTGTTCAGTGAATGGTTCATGATAGAGCATAAAGGCCCAAAGAGAAGGTATTTATCCAGAACAAAAGCAGGGCAAGGAGGGAGGTACAAGGATGGTAACCAAAATCATTTCTCATTTGTATTCCTAGTCTCAAATTAGCAGCTCCCCTGCCACAAACCAAGTACTCACATAATCTGATATTGCTCACAACAAAGTAACCAATGTAGAAGGGCACCATGAAGACCAGGATGAGCAAAATGACACACAGGTTCAGCTTCCAATGAAAATATCGAGAGCTGAAATAAAGCCAAAATACTGATTAGCACATATCATAATACAACAAATTTCTCAAAGAAAACTGCATGTCAGTGAAATCTTTTTCAACTACATCAAGCAGTGAATAATATTGGCTTAGCATATAGAATATTCTGGATTTTTTTTTTTTGTTGTTAGGGTAGAGGAGAGGGAGTTATTTGGTTTGGGGTTTTGTATGGTTTTATTTTTAAATACAGAGATCAAGAATGTCTATTTAAAACTAAATAACTATCCAGAAAACCACACTGGGTATTTTATCAAATACTGTATTTTCTATGGTGACTAATGCCAGTTGCAGCATGATTCATGTGACTGACTGCTCATCTAGTTGAACAGTAAATCAAAACTAAGTATAAGCAGTAATTAATTTTCTAATGAACAGCTGAGTCAAAAAAAGAGCTAATTCATACTGAAAAGACTAAAAATATTTAATGTTGATAAGTCAGCATGTTTCACTTCAGAGTGAATTGTCTCATCTGCAAGACTTTGCAAAGCAAGGTTTTATAAATACATATCTAGATCAACATGATGAATACTCCTCTGACCAAATTATAGTAGTCAAATGCAGGTGAGATTCATCTTGGCTAACTGATCTTTCACTTTACTTGAACAGAAAAATACATGTCCCCCATTCCCAACATCAACTCATATCTTTTTTATCCTCAGGGAAGAAATGACAAGGAACCTTGTCACTTTTTCCTAACTAATTCAGAGGCAAACATTTTCATCTATACTGAAGTTTAGCCCTTTACTGAAGCTTATAAAAGCATTCTCCTCAGTGATCTCTCTGGCTACCAGCCCCACATATTAATAACATGCAGAACTAACATTACCTTTCATCAGTTCTGTACTTCTTTCAACCCCTTTGACTGCTCTCTTATACTTGTATGATGAGACAGAATAAGAAGAAACCCAACTTAGCCTCTACTATTCTATCTTCTCTTTCCTACAGACTTCCAAAGATGACACTTTTTAACATCCCCTTTATGTAAAAGTCCTCACCCTATTGTCAAGGGGGGAGATTCACCTTTGATTCACAAATCCTGTATTGTTACAGACGTAGCTTTCACTCCACAATTAGCTTCACATCTTATTCACTCCTCTGACCACCAAAGAAAAACCAGTGCTTAAAGATTCTGTAGTCTTTAGCATCTGAAAAGTGCTCTTAGCATGATCTGAAGAGTTACAATACTTCCAAAAAAGAAATAATTTCTTTTAACTTCACAAATGGAGAACATCAAAGGTGAAAGCCTTGCCCTAAGGACCTAGATCACTTGTTAATAGCAATTGCATGGAAAATTGGAAGCTTATGGCTACTAGTCCCATGTTCTGTCAAATAAATAAATGTTGCTGCACAAACATCCTCCTTGAGCTGCTGACAGTTTTCTCCTGTGATTTCCCCAATCCATGACTAATCCATTAATTTAGAAGTTAGACTGAAGATGCTGCAGAGCACAAGGCAGGCCAGTCCCCAGTGGGCTCCCAGACTCACCTGCTGTTCAGCACCCCCAAAATCTCAAAAATGATGAGCTCAAACATGGTACAAGAGAAGGCAAAAGTCACAGAGAAGATCACCTGGACCACATACTGTCGCACCTGCAATGCAGAGAACAATCCAGAGACATCAGGCACTTACACTTCTGGAATGGCATCCTCATCTCCTCAGATAACAAAACACAAGGTATGATGGCCCACAACTGGCTCTCTTGCTTAAAGGCACTAAGCCCTTTATCTGCCAAAAGCCTCTTGGAAAACAGAGGACAAACTCATACACTGAGAGAGCTCTTTGAAATTAACTTTACATTTAAAAATAAAGTCCACATCAGAAAAACTGTTGGGGTCTGAATTTGCTTGCACTTAAACCATCTCTGACCTAGACTACATTCTCATACTCCACTATGGATAAGAGAATTGTGTTTTTATCCCATCCAATCCTCACAACCAATTCAGCTGCAATTGACACATCCCACTGAGTTGAAAGTTAATCACTGGATTTGATTTTGTCTCAAAAAATTCACTTTATATAAGGTGGGCTTACCAGGGCAAAAGGCAAAACAGTTCCCTCAGTTTCCCATTACCCCTGCATCTCCTCCACACTTCTTTTTATTTAACAGTAGCCAGTATGCAAACTTTCAGTGGCCACAGAAGAACCCATTTCCTCAGATATCTAGGAGTCTCTCAAACAGAAGAACAAGAGGAATTTAAAAAGAAAGTAAGTGCAGATAAAATTAAAGGGGTTAAAGAGAGGAATAAGGCTAAATGCAGTTTAAAAAATATTTCTATAATTGGGAGTATTTTTTAAGATACAGACTTGTAATGAAAGGTTCCTTCTCACCTCATAATCCTTGAAGAGCTTTCGCATGAAGAAGAGCCACCCAAACCCAAAGAACAGCACCTGCAGAAGAGATGAAGCACACAACATTTGCACCCTGCAACCTGCCAAACACAAACCCACTGCACTGCTGACTGTCAATTAAACAAATGGAAGGAGAAGAGCTAACCCAAAGTACCCAAGACCCACAAAAGATTAAAACTTGCCATGGTACCATGGAAAAAATATTATTTTAAATATCCAAGTGTAGCAGATACAAAAGGCTATGGCCCTAAGGAAGATCTAGTCAAGACAACAGAGTTTGCTGCTCCTAAATTTTCAGAATTCCTCAGTTCCTGGCCTGCCCAAATCCTTCACACCGTTGATTCTTGTTTCACTCTTGTAATCCACAGAGTTAAAGCCTGTGGCTTTTTCATAGGAAATACAGAAATGTAGGCAAAGCAAACACTTGAATGTCCACCACAAACACATCTTCTAGGGATGAGTTAATTTTATAAAAACATCTACTGTTTCTTGTAGACGAGAAGTGCATGTGAATTTCTGTAGAGGTCTTTACAGTACATCTGGTTAGACACTGACACATTGTCAGTGTCTAACTGACAGTGTCTAACAGGGGTGAAGGCTGCTACAAGGATCTCTGAGGTGGGGAAAAGGCAGTGCTGAATGCCTCAAACCACAATCTGGAGCTGCAGGAAGCCACATGGACAAGGCAGGTGAAGCAGAAAACGCCAATAACACTTTGCATTTCAGTGGTCATGAAAGCACGTTACAAAATTTGTTAAAGTTTCTTCACACTCCAGAAGGGATCAACTTAATATCACAGCTATTTTGCAGAGTGACTTAAATGAAGTAAATATGAATTGAACAAAGTGGCCAAAATTGCAATTACCTGTCTTCAGAGAGTAAAAGGGGACTGTGGTGTCAGGCCTCACGTGGGTAGTCCCATCTATTCCTTATAAGACTGAAAGGGAGTGTAATGATTTAAAAGAACCCAAGCACAAAGAGAATTCAGGAAATACTCAATATGTTTTACAGAAGCAGCTTTTTCTAAGGCAAAGACAAAATTCAGTCTATGTCAGACATCAGGGAATAAAGTCAGTGTATCTCCCCAGAGCACGTGGAAAAGGCCAGAGCTTTCTGCCCACCCTTCCGTGGAGATGACAAACATTCAAAGACAAAAACAAAGGAATTATTGTGGATTACTTCCCTGCACATCAGGAGTAACCACAGTGGCAAAGGTAACACACTAACATGATTTACAGACAAGAAATACCTGGAGTGCTGGGCAAGAAGATCAAACACAGCTGCCTTGAAAGAACAACTGAAATAGGAATGAGGTCGAATGAGTGATTTGTAACAGCTGGCAAAACTTGTTTGAGGAGGACTTCAGACTTTAAAGTAGCTGCTTGCAAAAAGGAAAGGTATTCCATAAGCCTCCTATCTAGGGGTCATAAGCTAAATAAGTATGATAAGCAAATGAGATCTACATCAAGTAATTCCACATTTAACAGCAGGAAGGAGGAAAAAGGTAGAGACAAACTCTCCAAAAAGAAGTAAAAGATGAAGAGATAAGTAGGTACAACAATAACCGAAAACTAAACAAGATTAGACTCCCCTTGTGTTAGGAACTGTACAAAAGCAAAGTAGAACATTTTGGTAAAAGTTCACACTCTAAGACACTGCAGGTGAACGTGACAAGTAAACTCAGCAAAATCTTGAGCGTTTGACAATTACACGCAGCGACTTGAACATCTAACTTGGTACTGCTGAAGAGGATGAAAGGCTTCAAAGCTGCCATCAGAAATGAAAGAAAAGCTATTAGATAAGTTAGAGCACAGAATTCAAAGCAAGAAAGTGGGAGTTTTTGTTCTGGGTGAACTGTTAACAGTACCAAAGCTACTCTCCAACCCTAACCCAAGACACCAAGCGTGAAAAAGCACTTTGTAAGCAAAAATCAAAGCATTATCAAATGGGGGGGCATTCTTCTTCTAAGAAACAGCCAAAAGCTGTCCTGAAAATGGTCAGGAATTAGGGTTGTGCACTGAAGTCCATCTAAGACAACCACCTGCTGCTGAGATGGGAAAGGTTCCCTTCCCTCACCACTACAGAACAAAACTTTCACACCAGCCCAGAAGCTTAAGCCACATCCCTCTGCGATCCACTTAAACGCATTTTCATCTGCTCCGCCTGCCTAGGATCAGCCTTGTAGAGAAACATCAGAAATAAACCAAGCGCTCGGTAGGGACCAGCGAGACGGATTTCCCTGTCTGTCCCAACTGGAGAAACTCAAATTTAACCTCAAGCGGAGCTCGGTTCCCTCGGGCCGGCTCCGGCCCCGGCCCGGCCTCCCCTCAGGGTCCGCGCGCCCCTCGCGCGCAGCACTGCGCACGCGCGCCCCCAGGCGCCGCCCT
>VZRH01000690.1:6451-17716 GCA_013397555.1 Urocynchramus pylzowi | reverse complement strand
CAATTCCAGGAGGCTGTGCCCAGGTTTTTCTGGGAATGAGGCACGAATGAGATGTTAATTTGGGAACAGTGAATTTCTAATGAGGCGCTCATTGCCAGCAGAGGAGGGAGCCGGGCGGGAGGGGGTGAGACCCGGGGGGGAGGATGGGGGCAGGGTCCGGCTTTGGGCTGGAAGGATCTCGAAGCCCACCCGGGGCCAGCCCTGGCACCTTCCACCGGCCCCGGCCGCTGCCAGCCCCATCCCAGCGGCCCCGGGCACCTCCAGGGCCGGGGCAGCTCGGGAGTTCCATCCCAGCCCTCCCCTCCCTCATCCTAACAAATTTCCTCCTTCATTTCCATTCTGAATTTCCCCTCTTTTCTCTTAAAACCATTACCTCACCCTCATCCTAAAAATTTCTCCTTCATTTCCACTCTGAATTTCCCCTGTTTTCCCTTAAAACCATCACCCCACCCTCATCCTAACAAGTTCCTCCTTCATTTCCACCCTGAATTTCCCATCTTTTCCCTCAAAACCATCACCCCACCCTCATCCTAACAAGTTCCTCCTTCATTTCCACCCTGAATTTCCCCTCTTTTCCCTCAAAACCATCACTTCACCATCATCCTAACAAGTTTCTCCTTCATTTCCTCCCTGAATTTCTCCTCTTTTCCCTTTAAACCATTACCCCACCCTAATCCAAACAAATTTCTCCTTCATTTCCACCCTGAATTTCCCCTCTTTTCCCTTAAAACCACCACCCCAACCACATCCTAACAAGTTCCTCCTTCATTTCCACCCTGAATTTCCCATCTTTTCCCTCAAAACCATCACCCCACCCTCATCCTAACAAGTTCCTCCTTCATTTCCACCCTGAATTTCTCATCTTTTCCCTCAAAACCATTACCCAACCCTCANAAAACCATCACCCCACCCTCATCCTAAAAATTTCCTCCTTCATTTCCACCCTGAATCTCCCCTCTTCTCCTGTAAAACCATCACCCCAACCTCATCCTAAATATTTCCTCCTTCATTTCCACTCTGAATTTCCCCTTTTCCCTCAAAACCATCACCCCACCCTCATCTTGCTCACAAGTGAAGCATTGGAAAAATCTCCCTGGGGCGTTTTTATCCCGATTTTTGGTGCCTGAACTTCTCCAAGGTGGGGAAAAGCTTCACAGGCAGGGCCATGGGGGTCCCTCCCTCCTTCCCTTCACCTCCTCAGCAGCGGGTCCTGGTGTCCCAGCCGTGTCCCTGCCGTGTCCCTGCCGTGTCCCAGCCGTGTCCCTGCCGTGTCCCTGCCGTGTCCAGCGGGACAGAGGCAGCTCTGGACACTCCTGGAGCAGCTGGAATCTCTGCATTGCCTTTTTCAGTAAATGTTGCTGCTGGGCTGGGGCCCGGCTGCCTCTGGAGCACGTCCAGGGGCTCTGCCAGGGAAACCTGAACTTCCAACGGGATCAAAGCCCGGAGCACAGCGCTGGCCCCAGCCCCCGGGGCTTTGTGCCCCGATCAAAGCAGGGTGTGAAGCTCCTGGTAACCCTGGTATTATTTATTTGTGTATTATTAATATAAATTGCGTGTTTCTATCGTTTATGTATAATTTGTATTAAATATTATTTATCCTGGAGTATTCAGGATAAAGGATTTATTCCCTTTTGGGATGTGTTGCCTTTTTATCACTGGGAGTTCCCAGGGCAGCTGTGGCTGCTCCAGCCCTGGAAGTGTCCAAGCCAGGCTGGAGCACCCTGGAGAGCACAGGGCTGTTCCCAGCGTTTTATGGGGCTGGGACAATCCTGGTTTTCCTCTCTCCCCTTGCTGTGAATCCCAAAGTTATCCCTGGAATCTGCTCCTGCCTGTGCCCCCAGCTCAGGGCTGCCCCGAGGGCTTCTCCTTTGTCCTCTCCCAGGCCCAGCAGGAATAAAGATGTTCCCCACGCCAGGAATCCGATCCACTGGGATCCACTGGGATCTACTGGGATCCACCTCCCCTTCCCAACTTCCCTGCCAGGGTCAGACCCTTCTTCCCACCCTGCCCATGCCCGGGGGATGCTGAGCCCCCCCTGCACCTCCAGCCTGGCTGTTCCCGACCCTCCAGTGGATCCATCCCAGCCTGGAGATCCAGGCGAAGCCAGGCCCAGGCAGTGCCAGCCCTTCCCAAGGATCCAGCAGGATCCAGCAGGATCCAGGGGCTCCCTCCCAGCCCCTCTCCATCCCCCAGCCCCGTGGGATGGACAAAGGGATCCAGGGGGGATCCTGCCCCGGCTCTGCACCGTGCCCAGGGAGGATCCTGAGCCTCGTCGGGATTCCTTGGGTGTCTGGTGTCCCCTCACATCCCAAACCCGGCTCCCAGGAGATCCCAGGATCTCCTCCAGCTCGGGCAGTTCCCCGCTGGAGCAGCCTGTGGGTGATGGGAAGGGCTCCAGCCCCTCTCCCAAGCCACGGAGATTCCAGCCGTGGGAGCTCTCCCAAGCTGGAATCCTGCCTGGATCCGGCAGTTTGGGGCAGACGGACCCTGGATCCAGGGAGATCCGAGCGGATCAGCCACATGGAGTGTCTGGGATGCCCCATCCCACTCAGGAGCAGCCAAGGAGGAGGCTCAGCCCAGCTCCAGCCAAGCAGGGATGGATTTCCCCAAATCCCAGGCTCTGAGCCCCCCGATCGGTTTGGGGGAAGGATCCATCAAGGACCCTTCCCCCAAACCGATCCAAGCCCAGGAAAGGCTGCTCCCACCCCAAATCCCGCCCGCCTGCCCTCTCCACCCAGCCTGGGCAGCACCGCTGGGATATTTCCCGGCTGCCAGCCCCTGAGCCCACCCAGCAGAGCGGGGCTGGGGGTCCCTGGCAGCTGCCGGTGCCAGCTCTGCTCCCTGGGGATGCGGTACCTGGCTGCCCCGGGATCCCGGCTCCATCCCCGGCCATCCCGAGCTCCCGGAGCCCCGGGGAGCGGCCGCGCTCGCTGCCGCCGCCGCCGGAGCGGGTTCCTATGGCGATGCGGAATCGATTAGAATAAAAGGTGGAGCGCAGCAATCGGAGCCGGGAGAAGTTTCCTGAGGCGCCTGCCAGGGAAAGCCAGACCGTGGGAGAGCTCGGGGTTTGGGGCTGAGCTGTGCCCCCGCCCCGGCTCCGCATCCCTGCGCTCCCAAAAACCCCCTCCGATCCCCCGGGAAGCTCCGGCATCCCAAAAATCTCACTGCTGATCCTCGGGAAGCTCCGGCATCCCAAAAACCCCTTCTGATCCTCGGGAAGCTCCGGCATCCCAAAAACCCCTTCTGATCCTCGGGAAGCTCCTGCATCCCAAAAATCTGGTCTGATCCCCAGGAAGCTCCTGCATCCCAAAAATCTGCTCTGATCCCCAGGAAGCTCCTGCATCCCAAAAATCTGCTCTGATCCCCAGGAAGCTCCTGCATCCCAAAAACCTCACAGCTGATCCTCGGGAAGCTCCTGCATCCCAAAAACCCCCTCTGATCCCTGTGAAGCTCCAGCATCCCAAAAACCCCCTCTGATCCCCAGGAAGCTCCTGCATCCCAAAAACCTCACTGCTGATCCTCTGGGAAGCTCCTGCATCCCAAAAACCCCCTCTGATTCCCGGGAAGCTCCTGCATCCCAAAAATCTGTTCAGATCCCCAGGAAGCTCCTGCATCCCAAAAACCTGCTCTGATCCCCAGGAAGCTCCTGCATCCCAAAAATCTGCTCTGATCCCTGGGAAGCTCCTGCATCCCAAAACCCTCCCTGCTGATCCAGGACTGTCCCTGGTGTGTCCGTGTCTGTCCAGGGACGCTCCAGGATTCCCGGGCAGGCACAGCCCCCCCTGCTCGTGGCACTCGGACCAGGATCGGCCTCAGGGCCACGCTGGGGTCACACCTGGCAGCACCCGGGCACCTTCCCGCCCCAGGATCCGCAGGGATGCAGCTTTTTGGGATGCAAAGTGTCCCCTTCCCGCAGGGAAAATTCCTTGGAAACAGCCACGTGTTATCCTGCTCTGTCAGGCTCGGCTGTGATGGGATTGGGGTTTCTGGGAGGGGCCCATGGGGAATTTTCCAGGCTCTGATGGGATTGGGGTTTCTGGGAGGTGCCCACAGGGAATTTTCCAGGCTCTGATGGGATTGGGGTTTCTGGGAGGTGCCCACCACGGGAATTTTCCAGGCTCTGATGAGATTGGGGTTTCATGGAGGTGCCCATGGGGAGTTTTCCAGGCTCTGATGGGATTGGGGTTTCTGGGAGGTGCCCATGGGGAANTGCTTGGGGTTTCTGGGAGGTGCCCACGGGAATTTTCCAGGCTCTGATGGGATTGGGGTTTCTGGGAGGTGCCCACAGGGAATTTTCCAGGCTCCAGCAGTGCAGGGAACGCTCGGTGCCCGGGGCACAGGGCAGCCTCAGCAGGGGAAAATTAAAATTGCTTTGCTCACATGGATGGACAATTCCTGAAGGTCTCCTTCCCACCTGCTCCTGGAAGAGCCACAGGAGCCTGGTGTGGCTGCTCTGGCAGTTCCCACAGTTCCTCTGGAGAAATCCATCCTCTGTCCCCGTCCCCAAAGCCCAAATGTGGACAGGGGTCCTCAGTGCCTCACTCTCCATCCATCCCTCATCCATCCATCATCCATCCATCATCCATCCATCCATCCATCCATCCATCCATCCATCCATCCATCCCCCATCCATCCATCCATCCATCCATCCCCCATCCATCCCTCCATCATCCATCCATGGATCCATGGATCCATCCCTGTCCATCCATCCATCCATCCATCCATCCATCCATCCATCCCTGTCCGTCCATCCCTCCATCCATCCATCCATCCATCATCCATCCATCCATCCATTCCTCCATCCCTCCATCCCTCCATCCCCTGGATCCCTGGGAGTGCCCAAGGCCAGCCTGGACAGGGCTTGGAGCACGCTGGGACGTGGGATGGGACTGGAAGAGCTTGAAGGTCCCTCCCAGCCCGAGCCATTCTGGGATTCTTTGCTTTAATTCAAGTTTAATTTCAAGACTTTTGTCTCGAAATTCCTCTGCCTCTCCCGAAGTCCCTGCTAAGGAGCCCCTGCCTGTGGGAATTGCTGTGTGGAGCTTCCCTCTCTCCTTGGAAAGCTCTCAGAGCTGGAAGAGCTCCTTGTGCTGAGGAATTGTTCCTCCTACAGCACAAAAAGCTGGATGGTCTCGGGGGAACTGGGGACAGAGGTGCCCTGAGGCACAGGGATTCAGGAATACTCCGGAATATCAATCCCAGCCCTGCCTCAGAGCCCGGATTTGGAGCTGCAGCCTCAGGGGGATCCGGGGTTTGGGGGATGCTGAAGGAATTCCAGGTGGAGACAGGAAGGGAGCTGGTTCCTGCTGGATAACGAAACGAGCTTCAGCCTTTGCACTGTCCCACGCCCAGCCCTGCAGTCTGGGGAGAGGAAAATCCCAGAGTTTCTGCAACCAGAGCTCCCTTCCCTGCGAAATGCCAGAAACCTCCGGCAGGATCTGAGCCCTTTTTTCGTGCTGACAAAGGGATCTGTGGAGCCTGCAGTGGCTGCTCTGGGTACAGCCCTGTGGCACCGAGTGACTGTTCCTGCTTGGAGGACAATCCCACACTTGGCTGCTCCAGTTCCAGGCAAAAAGCCTTGCCCGTGGCTGGGGGAAAACCATTTGTGATTCCTGCAGCTTCCAGCCATGGGAGGGTGGATTTAACTGCCAGTGGAAATGAAAGAAAATCACCTTGGACTTTTTGGGACCCTGGGTGGCTGCAGGAGGAGAAATTCCTCCACGGGAAGGGTGGACAGGCCTTGGAACAGGCTGGATTCCCATCCCTGCAGGGGTTGAAAGCTGTGGGGATGTGGCACTTGGGGACAGAGGTGGCCTTGGCAGTGCTGGGGATGGTTGGGCTCGATGCTCTTGGAGGCTTTATCCAATTCCACAATTATTCTGGATGACACCAAAGCCCTCCCAGAAGCCCTGGCACGGGTGGGGCAGGGACAGCTGCCACCCTCCTGGGCAGCACCGATGCCCCTTCCCACGGGCTGAGGCCTCATTCCCAACATTTCCCCCCATGCCTGGTGACACTGAGGGAAGGGACTGTCCTGTCCTGTCCTGTCCTTTCCAGGCTCCCCTGCTCAAGCAGAGAATTCCAGCTCGCTGCCCCTTCCCGAGCCAAGCCCAGCCCTGCAGAGCTCTCCTGGACAGGTGAGGGATGTTTCACACCTGAGCTGTTCCCCGATTGCTGCAGGGGCTGGGAGCTCTCCCTGCACAGAATCCCGGCCCCAGCAGCTCCCCTGAACCACTGAGGAGAGACAGGAGAGGAATCCTGGTCCTTTGGATGCTCCAAAGAGGAAAAGAGGAAAAGGAAATTCCTACAGCAGCAATTTCCAGGGTCAGGCAAACACAGGGAGGAAACCCAAATTCCCAGGCAGCCCTGAGGTGTCCCCAGACAGGAACTGGGAGCTGCAGCCAGGGGAATCCATGGCTGGAGACAATCCCAACCAAATTCCTGCAGTTTTCCATCAAAACCAGCCTTTCCTGGTCGAGCCAGAGAATGGGAGTCGAACCAAAAATGGGAGTGAGAGGGGGGTCAGTCCTGCCTGGCTGGGAAGGGGACAGGGAGCTCTGGGGACAAGGTGACACCAGCAGGGTCCAGGTCCCTGCAGCCACCCCAGGAGAGGCTTCAGCAGCTCCAGAGCCACAAAATTCCCTGATCCCTCTTTCCTTGCTATGCATCAACAACAGGAAATTCCCAGTCCCTGTCCCCTCCTCCTGCTCTGGTCCTGTCACCCCCAGCCCCGCTCCAGAGCCCAGGGAGGAGCATCCCAGGCTCCCAAAATGGATTTTGATGCCAGCCCAGGTGGCCCAGAGGCCACAAATTGCGTTTCCACTTCCAGTGGGACGCATCAATCTGCTCCACAACCCCTGCAGAGAATCTCTGGATAACGAGGAGCCTCCCATGGGCCTGAAAGAATTTGTCACCGTCCATAAATTGCTGGGAGATTTATTCCTGCCAGCCCTAAAACTGCACACAAAGTAATGGGATTTGTCCAAAGCCTTTAACAGGCTGTTCCCCTTGATTTAAAGGCTGTTGAAGTGTCTTTATTTTCTTAGCACATTATTAATTCACATTCTGGCTCCGAGATGCCTCCAGAGCCGGCGATTTGGGAATCAGAGCAGGGAAGGGCAGCTGGAAGGGCTTAGGCAGCAAAAAATCAGCTCAGGGTAACTCCAGGCTGGGAATCAGCAAAGGTTATCCGTGCCTGGAGTTCTTCATGGAACAGCCACGCTCAGCCCCAGCGCTCCCAGGGCTCTGCACACAAAAGTGGAAATGATTCCCTGTCCCCAACTTTAGGAATCGCAGTCCCAGCTCCGAGGCTGGGGCAGCACTCGCTGAAAATCTGGGAGATGCCAGCTCCAGCCCCTGCAGGGGGTTCCAGCTTCCCCCAGGCCCCTGCCCTGCCCCTGCACAGTTTGAGGGATGTTTCCCTCGGGTCTCTGAGCCCCAGCGGGAGGAAATTCAGGATTGAACCGTGGGGGCAGCTCCTGGAAATCCCGGCTCCTCCTGGAAATCCCGGCTCCTCCCTGGGGATCAAAACCTGGGGAAAGCCCAGCCCAGTGCCACTCCCAGCTCAGCCCAGTTCATTCCCAGTGCCAACACCTGACCCCTCCCAGTGCCACTCCCAGCTCATCCCAGTGCCATTCCCAGTTCATCCCAGTGCCACTCCCAGCTCAGCCCAGTTCATTCCCAGTGCCAACACCTGACCCCTCCCAGTGCCATTCCCAGTTCATCCCAGTGCCATTCCCAGCTCAGCCCAGTGCCATTCCCAGCCCAGCCCAATGTCACTCCCAGTTTATCCCGGTTCATTCCCAGCTCATCCCAGTGCCAGNCCAGTTCATCCCAGTCCTGGCTCCTGACCCCTCCCAGTGCCACTCCCAGCTCATCCCAGTGCCACTCCCAGCTCATCCCAGTGCCACTCCCAGTTCATCCCAGTTCATTCCCAGCTCATCCCAGTCCCGGCTCCTGACCCCTCCCAGTGCCACTCCCAGCCCGTGGCTCGGTGGCCGGCTCCGGTTGCCATGGCAGCGGGGGGTCCCCTCGCTGCTGTGACATTCCCCACAAGGTCCCCCGGCTCCCCCGGCTGGGGTCGGCTCCGTGCAGCTCCCGAGCTGGGCTCGCTGTGGGATCGCTGCCCCTTCCCGCACCCGAGGGAATTTTTCCAGCAGGAAATTCCAGCAGGAATTTTTTTTCCCTGCTGAAATCCCAGATTCTCCATTTCAACCCCATCATCTCCCGGTTTGCCCTGGGAATGTTCCAGGATCAGGGAGCTGCTCGGTTTAAGGGCTCTGATCTCCCGGGGTCAGAGCTGGAGGGAAACACTTCCAGAATCGTGGAATGGTTTGGGTTGGAAGGACCTCAAAACCCATCCAGTGCCACGAGCAGGGACACCTTCCACTGTCCCCAAGGCCCAGTGTCCCCAGCCTGGCCCTGGGGACAGGGATGGGGACTCCACCCATGGAGCTGGACACTCCTTTCCATGAAGGAATTTTCCCAATATCCAAATTAAACCTCCCCTGGCACAACTGGAGGCCGTTCCCTCTTGTCCTGCTGTTCCCTGGGAGCAGATCCCGATTTCCCCCGGCTGCTCCTGTCAGGAATTGTGGAATATTCACAAACACAGCCCCACATTCCCTTACCCAAAGGCCCAAATCCAGCTCCAAAAGCACCTGGACATTCCAAACTCCCTCCAGACCCATCCAAGGCCACGTGCAGTGGGAGAGCCTGGGAAAGGGACAGGGATCAAACCCAGACGCTTCCCACGGGCTGCCTCATTTCGTGTTAATTTGCATTTTTCCTGTTCTTTACGAGCCATTCAAAGAGGATGGGGCAGCTCGAGGCTTCCCTCAGCACAAATCCCGGGATAAGTTTACAGGAATTCAGCCTGGAAAACAGGGAGGGCGTTTCTGCTGTGTGCAAACAACCCCAGAAATGCTGAGTAATTCCTGGAGCATGGGAAGCAATCATTACTTTTAATTACCAATTAAATGACTCGGTAATTTCTTGCATTCAAGCAGCAATGGAACTGCAAACAATGCCAGGCAAATCGGGTCTTTAGCATTTAATTACCGGGCTCTGCCATGAATTATTGAGCAAATGGGCAAAGACTCAGCTCCGAAGAACTCCGGCTGCTGCAATTAAAGGATTTTTAATCATTCCTGGGTCGCTGTTTGGAGCCGCCCTCCACGTGCACCAACCCCCGGAGCAGCGGCCGATGGATCGCGGAGCTGAATTCCCCCAAAATAATCCGGGCAGGAAACACCAAGAGTGGGATGGTCAATCCCAGCCCGTCCGGCTCTGCTCCTGTCACAGAATTCCAGCCTGGGTTGGGTTGGAGGGTCCTTAAACCCCACCCAGTGCCACCCCTGCCATGGCAGGGACACCTCCCACTGTGCCAGGCTGCTCCAAGCCCCAATGTCCAGCCTGGCCTTGGACATCCCAGGGATCCAGGGGCAGCCCCAGCTGCTCTGGGAATTCCATCCCAGCCCCTCACCCTCCTCTCAGGGAACAATTCCTTCCCAAAATCCCACCCATCCCTGCCTGCCTTCGCTGTGAAGCCATTCCCTGTGTGCTGTCCCTCCATCCCTTGTCCCCAGCCCCTCCCAGCTCTGCCTCGGTGCCCTCCTGCCCCTCGCTCATCTCCGGCCCCAATCCCATTAATTCCCAATTCGAGCAGCGCCCTGCCCGGGACAATCGATCCCCTGGGGGGGCTCGGTGATCAATCCCGGATTATCGATCCCCTGGGGAGGGCTCGGTGATCAATCCCGGATTATCGATCCCCTGGGGAGTGATCGGTGATCAGTCCTGGATAATCAATCCCCTGGGGGGGTTCGGTGATCAATCCCAGATAATCGATTCCCTGGGGGGGTTCGGTGATCAATCCTGGATAATCGATCCCCTGGGGATTGATCGGTGATCAATCCCGGACAATCGATCCCCTGGGGGGGGCTCAGTGATCAATCCCAGATGATCGATCCCCTGGGGATTGATCGGTGATCAGTCCTGGATAATCAATCCCCTGGGGGGGCTCGGTGATCAATCCCAGATGATCGATCCCCTGGGGATTGATCGGTGATCAGTCCTGGATAATCAATCCCCTGGGGATTGATTGGTGATCAATCTCCAGCTCCTCCCAGCCCTCCCAGCTCCTGCTGCTCCCTCCCTGGGCTGGCAGGGATTTTGGGAGCCCCGGGGCTCTGCAGGGTGGCGGCAGAAGGACAAAAACCCCACACAGGGAATTGGGATCAACTCTGCCCAGGCTTCCTGCTCCCACCCCTCTCCTCTGCTTCCAGTTCCTCTCCGGGGTCAGGAACGAGGAGGAATTGCCCAGGAATTTGGGATAAGCCTGGCACATCCCAGAGTCACGGGATGGTTTGGGATGGTTTGGGACCTTAAAACCCATCCAGTGCCACCCTGGACACCTCCTGCTGCCCCAGGGGCCTCCAGGCCCCATAAAACCCGGACTGGGAAGGCAGCAGAGGCTGAACAGAGGGCAAATCCAAAAATCCAAAACTCCCAAATCCACCTCTGGACTCTGGAAAGGTCCAGGCAGGGGTTCAGCCCGGGACTGAGCCCACGGAGCTCTCCAGGCAGGATCCCAGCCCCGCTCCCGAGCTCTCCCCGGCAGGGAAGGATCCCACAACCTCCAGTGATGGCTCCAGCCCAGCCCCAGCAGCTCCTGCCAAGCCCGGGATGCGATGGGAGGAGCAGGAGGAGCAGCCAGGGAAAGGCAGGGCTGGAGGGGCCAGCACGGCCCGAGCTCCCCTTGCCCTGGCAATGCCCAGTGCTGCTCCCCGGCCCAGCATCCCCACACGACCGTAAATCCAAGGAAAAATGGGTTTTCCAAGGGCCAACACGGGCTGATTGTTGTCATCAAGGAATTCCAGAGGCAACAAGAGCCACCCCGCTGCCTCGGGAATTCTCTGGAATTATTCAGCCCCTCCACCCACCCAGTTCGGAGGCGAACGGGAGCGGGAGAGGGAGGTGAAGAGGGAAAGCAAAGCCTTGCTGGATTTGGTCCATGTCCTTCCCAAAAGCACGACAAGTGTCCCAGCCTCTCTCCCTGGGGAGCATTTTAACCTGGAGAACGTCCCTGAAATCCTGCATCCCTCATTCCTTCCATCCCTCATTCCTTCCATCCCTCATTCCTTGCATCCCTCATTCCCTCATTCCTTGCATCCCTCCAGGCTTTGCAGGACCGAGCAGGAGACCTGAGGAGCTGCGGGACCACCAGCAGCACCCCCCGAGCAGGGCTGCTCCTCCTCCTCCTCCTCC
>VZRH01000688.1:248186-279788 GCA_013397555.1 Urocynchramus pylzowi | reverse complement strand
CAAGGGCAGGGGCTGGCCAAGGTGAGGGCTACTCAGGTAGGGCTGGCCGAGGTGAGGAGCTGGCCAAGGTGAGGAGCTGGCCAAGGTGAGGGGCTGGCCGAGGTGAGGGCTGCTCAGGGGTGGAGCTGCCTTCCGAGGGCTGGAGATATTGTTTGTGTTCATGGAGCTGAGCATGGTGTGTTTTTTGGCACACTGTACCTGGAATCATTGGTTTGGTTATGGAGAGAGAAAAGAAGAGGAGCTACAGGGCTTTTATAGCGCCGTGGAGTGTCCTGAACTGTGAGGGACCCACAGGATCATCCAGTCCAGCCCCTGTCCCTGCACAGACCCCAACAATCCCACCCTGGGCATCCCTGGGAGCTCCTGGAGCTCTGGCAGCCTCGGGGCTGGGACCATTCCCTGGGGATCCTGGGCAGTGCCCAGCACCCTCTGGTTGTGAGAACTTTTCATGTGAAGCTTCTAAATTCCAGCACCTGACACGGAACTGCTTGGGAAACTCCAGGACTAAGTGATTAGAAAGGATATTTCTGTGGCCATGTCAGCACAGGCTGATGAGATCATTTGTTCTGACAAGGACTTGTTAGGAGTGGTGTTTAGCTGGCCTTAATAAAGCACAGTGGAGAAATAAAGCTGTTAGGCATGAAATAATTCTTATTTCTTCTAAAACACAGGTCAATTACTGGGTTTATTGCTGCTCTAAAGAGAGCTGGCTATTGATGAAGAGCTCTCCGTGGAATGTTTCCTTGTCCACTCAAGTGTACAAGCAATTACCTTCCAGGACTCTGCTAGGGAGATTATTTTAATAGAGCTTGTTGGTGACTTCCAGATACTGTAAAGAAATGACTTTACTTGTGGGATTAATCTGAGCATTCCAGGTCAGTTTTGTGTCTCTCACAGCTGCAGTTCAGAGCCCTGTGAGGGAAGTCAAGCCCACCAAAACCCACAGACTGTTCCAGTCTGTAACAATCCCACATTTTTGTTGTCCCCTGTTGCAGGTGATCCCCCCGAAGGAGTGGAAGCCGCGGCGGACGTACGATGACATCGATGACATGGTGATCCCAGCCCCCATCCAGCAGGTGGTCACGGGCCAGTCAGGGCTCTTCACCCAGTACAACATCCAGAAGAAGCCCATGACCGTGGGCGAGTACCGGCGCCTGGCCAACAGCGAGAAGTGCGTGGCTGGAGGGGCTTCAAACTGGGGAGGGGGCAGCTCCTGGGAAGCTTTTCTTTCCAGGAATTAGCTGACAAGAAAATGCAGCCATGTTAAATGTGGAGCATTTGGGGGGAAATTGCTTTTCCTTGAGTCTCAAACCAGTTTGTAACTTGGTGGGTTTTGGTGTATCTCGGATCTTTTACTGGGAGTTGGTGTAGAAGGATTGTTCAAGGTCAGTATTTGGGTGAGAATCTTCCTGAAAAGAATGGCTTGGGACCAAAAAAGGATCTCTTGGCTGTTCTGGAAAAGGTGTGCCATGGCTGGGGTAGAAATCCAAATACCTTGGGATGCTTGGGCTGATACTGATGACACAATTGTCTTCCAGAGTGCCTGGGGACTCTGCAGGGCACTTGGGATGTGCCAGCTGCAGTCCCATCCTGTTTCTAGAGTCTGGAGTTTTCCAGAGTTCTGGAGTACCCTGGATTTTAATTAGTACTGAGTTTATGCAGTCATGGCTTTAAGCTGAAGGAGGGTGGATTTAGATGGGATATTGGGCAGGAATTCCTCCCTGTGAGGGTGGACAGGCCCTGGAATGGAATTCCCAGAGCAGCTGTGGCTGCCCCTGGATCCCTGGCAGTGCCCAAGGCCAGGCTGGACAGGGCTTGGAGCAGCCTGGGACAGTGGAAAGTGTCCCTGCCATGGCAGGGGTGGACTGGGTGGGATTTAAGGTCCCTTCCAAGCCACACCATTCCAGGATAATCAGCTTTGGAGTTTTCCTGGCACCTGAGAGCTGTGGGATAACCTCACCTCAGGTTTCCATGGGATGGGGAGGTGGTGCTGCACGTCCTGTCAGTCAGCCTGCCCCAGAGGGTTTGTGCAGAGGTGGAAAAGGCAGAAATTCTATGAGTTAAAGGTGAAATGCACCCTCAGCACCTGCTGCTCTCAGGACTCCCCACATCCCTGTGTTCCCTGGCAGGTACTGCACCCCTCGCCACCAGGATTTTGAGGACCTGGAACGCAAGTACTGGAAGAATCTCACCTTTGTGTCCCCCATTTATGGGGCTGATATCAGTGGCTCCCTGTATGATGCAGTAAGTGCAGTGCTTCTCCTTGATTTATTTCAGACACAGACACTGGTTTCCTTATTGCACTTTTCTCATTAAGGAGCAGTAATTCAGAATTTCATTGATGTAGCCACCCTAAAAAAACCCCAATGCCTTTGGTTTTTTCTCCTCATTACAAAAGTGGGACTAAACTTCCCCTGAGATTCAGGATGTTAGTCAGTGGAAGCTGTGAAAAGCTGACTTTTAGTAGAAAAATGAGGAAAAGTGTGATTTAAAGAAATTCTTTTGCAGACTGTGGCAAAAAATTTGTTTATACCTTGGGTTTTGTTTCTTTTTTAAGGGAATAAAATGGAGATTTCTGCTGAAGCTCCTTAGAAAGCCAGAAAAAAAACAGCATTTCAAGGAAATGGTGCTTCATCAAAAATATTTTTTGATTCTTAACATAAATAATTTGCATTTGGTTTTTAAATTATTTACATTTGGATTTTAAATTATTTGTATTTGGATTTTTTCCTTGTAGGCAGCTCCATTAGGATACAATGCACCTGCACACTGAATTATTTTACAATTCAAATTGTTTAAGCCTTTCCATGGTGAAATTTCATCCTCTGCTTCAAGTAATTCTGTAAATGATAAAGTTTTCTCTCTTCTTACTCTTTTTAAGCAGATAATTTAAATCTTTTCCTCTGTAGTTTTCTTTTGAGTGGGAAGTGGCCCTTTTTGGAGTGTTGTCTGATTGTCTGTGAATGTATGAGTGTCTTTTTATTATCAGTATGGTTTAATATGGGATTAATTAGAATAAGCAGAGATATGTGAGGTGCTCAGAGCCATGGACATCATGGGGTGCAGAGGATTTGGTGCTTGGGTGGGAGTATCACACCCTTTCCCTGCTGTGATCAGGGTGGGACACAACCAGGCACCAACACAGCTGTTCTCAGATGCTTTCCTGTTTTTACCTGAAGCTCTGAGCTGAGGTAGAAGGTTCTGCCCCTTTGGTGTTTCTAATCAGGGGAAGAACATCTGAGAGGAGTGTGCTTTACCCTGGGTGTATGCTGTGTTCATTACCAGAATAGTTAATTACTTCTGGGGTATTGCACAGTGCAAGAGTGCTGGAGCTCCCTCCTGCCTGTGCTCAGAGAGGAGCATCAAATAAACCTTCCTGGGAGCAGAGGGTGTTCAGTTAGTGCAGGTGAACACCCTCTGCTTCCAGGAAGGTTTATCTGAAGGTTTATTACCAGCACCTGCTCACTGAGGCACTGGGAGGGAGCTGAGGGCTGTGCCTGCTCCTGACATTCCCAGTACAAACCATTTCTGTTGGGTTCCAGGACGTGGATGAGTGGAACATTGGCAATCTGAACACCCTCCTGGACATGGTGGAACACGAGTGTGGCATCATCATCGAGGGTGTGAACACTCCCTACCTCTACTTTGGGATGTGGAAGACAACTTTTGCTTGGCATACAGAGGACATGGATCTCTACAGCATCAACTACTTGCATTTTGGGGAGCCCAAATCCTGGTAAGTGAAGGCTCTTGGACACCACTAAAATACCCTTTCCCCAGCTCTACCAAATTCCATCAGGCTTACCTAATCTCTCAATTCCCATTTTTTCTCTCCTCTTCCCTCCTACTTTACATTTAAAAGCAATTTCACTTTCTTTCATGCTGGCTTGCTCAGAGGCCTAATTCCTGACTTTCAGCAGGATTAGGGAGACTTGTTGACATCACGATTAAAACCAGATTTCAGCACTTGGGGATTTTTGCAAACTAATGCACAGGAGAGCAAATGGGGATGGGAATGTGTGGATGCTTCAGAGGCCCTGTAATAGTGAAACACTGTTGTTCTTGCACTGTGCTCTAGGCAGGAAACATCTGTTACTTTCAGATTTCCATTATTTAAATACATAAATATGTTCACAGCTCCAGGGACAAGTTAAGTGAAAAGGTTATTTTTCCATGGTCATTTTTTGGCGTGATGGTAAAGCATTTTTCAACCCTGTTGATGCATAGACTGGTTGGAAATAACTTTCCACAAAAGCAGTAGATAGTTAAGGATGAAATAAAGAATGTAGGAAGTCTGGAACAAGTTACCAAGAGCCAATATGCTTCTTTTTAAAGCAATTTAAAAGTATAAGTGCAGAGACTCAGCAACCCAGGGGAGCTTTGCTGAAGATCTTCGTGTGACTAATAAATATTGACATTTGCGTGCAAATTAGAGCAGAAATGTCACAGGGAGGCTCTGCTGTCACCGTGCCCTGGCAGTGGCAGATGAGATCCTCCCACCTCTCAGGGCTATGGCTCCCTGGTGGCTCTGGGTGGTGGTGCCTGTGGCACATAAAAACCCCCAAGAGCCAGGAGGCTGTAAATGAATGGCTCCAGTGCTCTTTTCCAGGCCTGGAAAGGGGTGCAGGGAGGGGCTCTCTGGAACATGAATGGGAATTCTTAAAACCCTTCCAACACGTCATGAAGTCTGTTTCCCAACATTCTTGATCTTTGGGCTCACTGTCTGAGGCAGATGCACGAGGATTTTGCAGAAACTCTTGTGATACTTCTGTTAAACAAGGTGGAGCTCCAGAAATGTGCTTTTGGATTATGACTGGGATGTGACTGATCCCAGAGAAAGGTTCTTCCCCCCAGAGGGTGCTGGGGCACTGCCCAGGGAATGGTCACAGCCCCAAGGCTGCCAGAGCTCCAGGAGCATTTGGACACTGCTCTGGGACAGGGTGAGATTTTTGGGGTGTCCTGTGCAGGGCCAGGGGTTGGACAGATGATCCTGTGGGTTTCCAGCTCAGAATATGATTCAGTTTGGATCCTGTCAGTTCTTCCTCCAGAATCCCTTAATTCCAACCTATTTTCCTGGTCCCATCTCCAGCAGATGGTGCCACAGCCCATGGGATGCTCCTCATCCCCTTTGCCCATGGAGCTCAGGGACATCAGCACAGTCCCAGCAGGACTGGGCTGCTCCAGGAGGGGTGGCAGCAGCTGGCCTGAGCTTTGGGTTGGGTTGTTCCATCCTGTGTTTGTGAGAGTCACTCCTCTAAAGCTGCCCCAGCTGGGGGAAAGTGAGGGTTTTGAAGACAAGCCATGTTTGGAGCAGAAGCTTTTCCCTTTCAGTGGGGTTTTCATAGGTAGGTGACAGTGTGTGACACAGAATGGGATGGGTTGTGACAGGATGCCACTGCTGGTTTGGCAGGGCTTTCCTGCTCTTCCCTTGAGCATCAGGCAGGAGATTGCCCCTTCCCAAGCCACTCCTTGTTCTGCACAGTGACAGCTCCTCTTAAGGAGTTGTCCAGCTCTTCTCTGACCAAGCACTGGCTGCAAAGAGTAAATCTGAATCCCCTTGGAGCAGATCTGGAACTTTCCAGGTACCTGAGCTGTTCTGGGAGTGACTGCAGCTGCCCCAGAGCTCAGCTGGGGGAGCTCTTGGACTGCACTGCTGGAATTCCAGTGCTGCAGCCTGGCTTTGCTCAGGGATGGCTAAAATGTTCGTTCTGTTTTGCTGGCACCACCTCTGTGGAAATTTCCCAGCTTCCTTCATCCTTTTTATAGACTCCGTGACTCTGACAGTGATCATCTTGGAAGCACCTCAGGGAATAGCAGGAGTGTGGAGAGTTACAAAGTCTACCAGTTTGGGGTTGAGCTCTAAAATAAGAGGCAGAGTTATTGTTTGGCTGTCAGAGATATTTATTCAGTGGAACCAAGGACTCTGTATATTGGTAGTATCTGCTTCAAAATTGCTCGTTAAAAACCGTAACTCTTTCTTTGTGTCTCCCATAAATTATCTGGGGGTGCTTCTCTGCAGGCTGTGGGAAGGGTGAGGAGCCACCAGCCCTGCTGCCTTCTGAAGGGAAGGGGAGAAAAGAGATGCTTCCCTCACAAACCTCCTTTGAGTGATTTTTAGGAAAAATCTGTGTTTATTTCACAGAATCTCAGAATTGTTTGGGTTGGAAGGGACCTCTGGGGACTCCTCAGTCCAACCCCTGCCAAGGTGGGGTCACCTGGAGCAGGTGACACAGGAATATGTCCAGGTGGTTTTGGGATGTATCCAGAGAGGGAGACTCCATGGGCAGCTGTCCCAGAGCTCTGCTACCATCCCTGGAAAGAAATTCTTCCTCAGGTTGGGGTGGGACACCATCCTCTGATACCTTGGGGATGTTTGTTTGGATTGATGAGGTGTTTGTATGGATTGGTGAGGTGTTTGTATGGATTGGTGTTTGTATGGATTGGTGAGGTGTTTGTATGGATTGGTATTTGTATGGATTGATGAGCTGTTTGTATGGATTGATGAGCTGTTTGTATGGATTGATATTTGTATGGATTGCTGGGATCCTCTCTCAGCCTTCTCTTCCCCAGACTGTCCAGGCCCAGCTCCTGCAGTCCCTCCTCACAGCAGAGCTGTGGGAGAGCTGAAATTCCTTCTCAGGAAGCTCTGGGTGGAATGTTTGGACCACAAAGAGCCATCTCTGGGTGGACAAAGGAATTGTTCTCCTGGGCCAGGGGGGATCATTACTGAGTATTTCATGTCTCTCATTTCTGTCTTTGCACTGTTGGGTTTTCCCCCCTGCCAAAGAGTTGTTTTGGGTGGGATTGCAGGTAAAATCAGTGTGTGGCTTCACCAGCTGAAAGTGGCTTCTTTGTACAGGCTAAGGAGCATCTGCCTGGTGTGACAAGTCCGTGCTGAGTGTCCCTGTCACTGCAGAGGTGCTGCTGCCAGCCCTCCCTGGCTGGCTCTGGCCCTGGCAGAGCAGGACAGGCTGCAGCACTCAGAGGGGCTGCACTCAGCTGGGGCACTGGGATGGATGCAGCTCGAGAGCTCCTTCAGCACCAAGAGAAGCAGTTGAGCAATGAAAGGTCAGCCAGTGATGAGGGAGAGCAAGGGGGTAATGGAAAACAGCCATTTTCCTGTTTGCAGCCTCATTAAATGATTTATCTGTGCCTGTAGATTGCAGTGCATTTGTTTATTGAGTTCTGTTGTTGTAGCAGGGCTGTTTGTGTTCATCCCACCCTGCCCTGGGCTGGTTCACCCCATTGCAGGGGGATTTTCCCTCTGGATGTGCTGCTCCCAGGCACAGGCTCTGCTCCTCCCCGTCCTCACACTGCTGCTGTTGCAGCTGGAAAATCAGCCTGACAGCTGGAGCAGGAAGCATGGGAGGTGTGGGCACTTCCCATGCAGCACCCCCAGAGTTGGGAGCAGTTGTGTAACCTCATGTGAAGCCCCTCAGGCAGGGAGCTGCCAGATCCAGCCTTTCACTTGCTTTTTTTCTCAAATTACAGTAAAATGTCCCTCTCGCATTAGGAATTTAATTGCCACCTTTTCATAGTCTCAAACTTTTGAAAAAACTGAAATGTATTTAATTCTGCAGCCCCATATTAAACCTCTCATGGTGGGAATTTTTGCTGTATCAATTATACATATTGTGTATAATTACCTCATACACTCCTGTGTGAGATCTAAAATTGAGCATATTGTCAAACGGTGCAAGCAGAAACTGATTTTATAATGACAGAAGCAACAAAGCTGAATGCCAGGCCTCATTCTTCATGGTTATTATGGCATTTTATTGAGGAATGGATGTGGCTCAGCCTTTGCAATTCCAAAAGAATATTTTTAGACACTGAGGTGCTCCACCAGCCTTTCCTTTTATCTCCATAAAGATGTGCAATCCCTCCCTGGAGGCTTCCTGGCGTGGGGAAGTGCTGCAGGAAACTTTGAATCTGAGTATTGTGAATTTGCCTGATACACTTTAGGAGTGTAACATCTTGTTTTGTCAATACCACCTGATTGGGTGATACAGTTATTTTTCTTGGATATTTTGTGACCTTGCTTTACAGCAACAGTATTTCATTTACCTTCCCTGAGTGCTGGTGGCTTGTTACACTCTTCCTTCTCTCAGAAACCACAGGTGTTAAAGCAGACTGACTCTGAGGAAGGTAATTGATTTTTATAAAATGTCCCTTTTCCCTTATCATGATGGATGTTTAATCCCCTTTAATTAAAACAGGGAACCAGCTTTAGCTTTTAAGTTATATCATCTCCTCTCCAAAACACTCCCTCGCTGGAAGTGGATCATGCCTAATCTGTTTGACTTTGATATCACAAAGTACACTTTATGCCAGAACAGCAGTTTGTGTGGAATTAAGGACAAATTACCAAAGGAACTTTAAAATAATATGATTAGTTGGAAGCACTGGTCACAGATACAATTACATTCCAGAAACACTTCTGGAATTCTTGTGAAAGTCTGAGGACTGTAAACCTGAGAGTCCATGGAGTCACCCCTAACCTTTGTTAGTTAAAATATTTTAGAATTTCTGCTTTCTTCCCTCCAGGTGCCCATTAAGGCTCCCTGGGTGGGGCAAGTCCAGGCAAGGAGGGCAAATCCTCCTTGTGGCTACCCCTGGATCCCTGGAAGTGTCCAGGGCCAGGTTGGATGGGGCTTGGAGCAGCCTGGGAAGGGGAAGGTGTCCCTGCCATGGCAGGGGTGGCACTGGGTAGGATTGAAGGTCCTTTCCAAGCCAAACCAGTCAGGGGTTCCATGGTTCTCTTGTAACATCTATTAAACATCTAGTTTAATATTAAACATCTAGTTTAATGCATTTGCAGGATCTGCTAGTGCTGCTGTCAGCAGGGAAAGACTCACCTTTCCTAACAGGCCTGTGATGGGGAGATTCCAACCAGGACATGGCTGTTCCCTTGGGAGGGATTCTCAAAGGAGCCCTCTCTGGCCTTGGCTCAGAGCCCCTCCTGAAGCAGCAGCAGATCTGAAGTGCTGAGGATCTCCCTGGTTTTATTTCTCACTCTGGTCTGCAAGAACTGCAGCTTTCTTTGCTGAACTCTTGTCCTGTCCTCTTCTCAGGACAGGAAATGTTAATCCCTGGAAAACTGCCTTGGAGGAGGAAAATGACCTAATACAGTCATGGAGCTTAACTCTCCCAGCCTCTCTGCTCATTTGCTGTGCAGGATGCTGCCTCTCACCCCTCTCACCATCTCTGATGTTCTGCTCTGCCCCCTGCTTTAACACTCTCCCAGATGTTCCACGGGCTCGGTGTAATCCCATTGCAAGCAGCTGCTTTAATGTTTGGTACAGAATTGTGTGGCTGCAGGGGGCAGGCCATTGTCCCTTCATCATTTATTGCCTCCCACCATTCCCTCCACTCTGGGGGCACTGCCCAGGCTGCTGGAATCACTGCAGGGATCAGATGTCACTGCAGGTGTTGGTTTTTGGGGTCTCAGTAGCCCTTGCACCCTGGAGATCCTGAGATTCCTTAGGCTGCATTAGCTGGAATCACAGCTGAGATTTGCCCTTGAGGGAGATGATGCTCCACACTGAGAATTTTTATTTTTCTGAGTTTCACTTTCCCTGTTTCTTGGTGTTAGGGAATTCAGGAGAAGATTCTGCAGCCTTTCCTCCCTCAATCCCCTAGGCATCATCTTCCATGGGAAGTGTGTGAAGTGTCCTTGCTCCTAAAAGTGTCCCAGACCTGGCAGCAGAGGTTTGGAAGCTTTTTGGGTGGAGTGGGGGGAAAGGAGAAGCAGGGAAGGCCATTTGGCCATGGTGGCTGCTCCTCACAGCTCCCAGATTTCCTTCCTGCCTCTGCTGTCCCATGTAATCTGTTTTACAGCTCTGCTGTTTTGGATGGAGAAAGAGCAGAATTTATGGTGATGGTTGATTTATAGATTAACTGCAACACCATTTGCTCTCAGGCAGATTTGGCAGAGCAAGACCCTTTTCTGTTGATAAAAGGGAGAGAGAAAGGAACAGGGATATTCATTAAAAGGGATAAAAGGAAAGTGAGATAAAGTATGGCCAGGCAGAACAGCTTTTCACTCTCCTGACTTTTCTAAAGTGAAGGTGAAATCTGCTTTGGAATGGGCTTTCTGCTCTGAGAATCCGTGTGCATGTGGCTTTGCTGGGAGATGCATGGGAGGAGGGCTGTGTTGGGATGCAGAGCTGTATCCCCCTGTAATTCCCTGATAACTGAGAGCAGAGAGTCATTAATCCAGCCCTGCAAGCCTGCAGTCATTAGTTAATCAACACAAACCACTCCCAGCCCAGCTCCCCAGCCCTTCTTCCTGGAGGTGGTGCTGTGGGAGAAGGATGAGGGGGTCCCTCAGGAAGGGGACAGTGCTCACTGCTGGTTTGCTTTCAGAATCCTTGGGGTCACCACGTTGTCCAGGACCTGAATGAGGTCTGGCTTGGATTATCTTCCCAATCAGGTGCTGTAACTGGAACAGTGGAGATTTCTCTTTTTAATAGACTCAGGTTTTTGTGGTCTTTCATTAGGCTGTTGTAGACAGATTATTAAAAGGTCATTTTTCTGCTGCAGAGGAGGCACAGGATTTGGGGAGTTAGGACTCAAGTATTGCCTTTCTTCATTCACCCTCATCTAACTGAGAGAAAATGCCATGAAGGTCAAGCCAGACTCTGGGATTGATGGAATCAGCTGTGGGACTTGTCTGAGGAGGCACAGATGGATTGATCTCAGCCTCAGCACCCCTTTCTCTCAGCTCTCTGCTGTTGTGCTTCCCCTCCAGAGCCCTCTTTGGTTTTTATTCTCACCCAAACCCACTGCAAAATACATGGAATTACTTTGTGCTTTGCTGCCATTTCACTTTTCAGTCCGTGCATTTTATGTCCATCTTTACTGAGCTTGTTCTGTTGGTTGAAATTAGAAATCTTAGAAGTTGGGGTTCATCTGTGAGCTGTTGTAGGAGGAAAGAGGAGACCCTTCCCACCTGTGGTTCCTCTTGGTGCTTTGCAGAGTGATTTTATCAGGAGGAGGTGCTGATCTGGGGTCACGTCCCCATTTCCACAGCAGCATCCTGGGGTGGTCCCTGCTGTGGCTGCAGCCCAGGACTTGCTGCCAGCCCAGGAGCCCCAGCTGGACTGAGAGAAGCAGGTCTTTGATCCAGGAAGGCTCTTGCTCCAACCCTTCTGAAGTGTCTGCTCAGAGCTCAGGCCTGGTTTGAAATGAAGATCTATGGAAGTCTGACAGGATCACAGATTGGTTTAATAACAGAGGCTTTTGAGCAGAGCACTGAGACTGGAGGGGAGGGAGATGTGCTTCCATGCTCCATCTCACTCCTTCAGCCTGATCTGACTCCCCGTGGGACAATGAGCTTGCAAATTCCAGCTTGGCACAGAGCTGGAAGCAGGGCTTGGGAGGGCTGGGAGGAAGCAGGAGTGGTGCTGCAGAGCTTTGTCTTTATTCACATTTTGTTAACACGTTGGCAGAAATCAGCGGGGATTTTTTTTTTTTTCTTTACTCAGCGGGGAAAATTGTCGAGGGGTGATGCCAAGTGCAGCACAAGTGAGGTTTAAAATAAGAGGAGCCCGTAGTAATGACAGCACTTAAATAGCACTCGGTGCTGTCTGAGAGCTGTGCTCTCGTTAACCCCTTAATGCTCCAAGGAATAAATGTGCTGGGTTTGCATCCACTTCATTTCCAACTGCCCAATCAGCCACACAAAGGGGATCAAACAGGAGAAATAAAGGAAACTTTACAAACTGTGTCAGTGATCTTTATCAAATCTCAGCTACAACACTTGTGGCTTTGATGCTGACAAGAACACAGCTCTCACTTCAAAGCAGTTGTAGCTGGGAACGGTGCAGTTTGATGGATGAGGAGCATTAAACCTTTGGAATGCTGGAGTTTTTCTCCTCAGAAGAGAAAAGAGTGTGTGTGTGTAGAGGCATTGCACCTCTAGCACAAGGGGTTTCCTAATCTGAGAATATCTTTCATTACTCATGAGCAAATTTCTTTTGTTCTGCTGGAGGCAATTATCCGTGTTTTTTTTTCAGGAATACGTGTTGCTGTGCCCGGTGAGGGAGGCAGCTCACACAGGTCACTTGCTACAAGGCACAGATAGCTCTGATCTCCCCTGGTTACCTTTTTTCTCCTTGTTTCTGGAGCTGAAATGAGCTATTATTTTAGAATACAGGCTCTTTGAAGCATAATCTTTGCTTTTCTTTCTATTTGTATGGTATCCACTACAAAAACAACCAGTAATTAATAATCTGATTGCCAGTTTAGGGAAATAAATCTGATGTGAACAGGTTCTTCCAAACAAATAACGGGGAATGGCAAGGGGATGAATATTGTAGTCATTCATCTCTGTTGAACTGTGTACTAATTATCTTCTTGGCTAAACTGAATGAGTAAATGACTTCATAATGTTTTTCCCCAAACACCTTTTCTTAGTAAAATGGCTCCTTCATGCTGCTCATTCACTGCAGGCAGAGGCAGGCTATGGGTTATTTTTACACGTGGAGGGAGAGACTCCAATGTGCTCTGCAATTTTGTGCTTTGTGCCTGGCACTTGTGCTGTGGAGCTGACTGGACTGGGGCACTGAGAGTCCTTCCAAGAGCAGATGGTTGTTCACATTAAATTCTCTGCTTTCAAAAAAATGTATTTGAAAATTGCATTTGGAGTTCTGGAAAAATCTCCTCTTTGTATTCGTTGAGTCGGGGGTTAGTGAATCACAGTGAAAATAGCCCATTGTGCTAATCTTGGAGCTCAGTTGTACCTCTTGAAAATTCATATTGCTTTAAAATCAGAATTTTAAAAAGCTCCTGTCTAATGTCACTTCTTGAAACTAATGGCTCTTTAATCCTATTTCTAGCTGAAGGCAACTCTAAGGGTTGAAGAGTCTTTCAGAAGTACATGATTGGCACAAGTTAGGCTTGACTCTAATCTTCCAATACTCAATCTCCAGGGATTTGATCCCAGCTTCAGAGTAACCTGAGATATTCTGCCTATCCTCACTGGAAAACAAATGGAGAGTTTGCAGTCATAACTTCAGTTTCTTTGGGGAAGGAGGAAGTTTTTCATCCTGCTGTTCTGTTGACAGCAAAATCGCTGCCATTTCTTCATATTGTGGATAATGAGAGAGTTCTGTGTGTGGAGAAGGGATTGTCTGGAGTGAAATGGGCCCTGTGGGTGAGTGCTGGGTGTGTTTGGTGGTGCCCAGGCCCTTCCTGAGCAGGTTTGCCCTGATTTTCTCCCTGTGCTGCTTCCCCAAGGGAAGGGAGGCAGGTGGTTTTGGTGTGTTTTGGGGTTGTGATTTGGTCCTGTCATTACCTATTTACTCCTAATTATGGCTTTTGGAGTTGATACTCCCCAGCCTCTGTGTTTATCTCTCAATCTGGGTGTATTTCAATAAAAATGTCATTATTTGAAATCATTGACACTGCTGGTTGAAGATACTGAATTCCATCATCCATTGTCCTGTGAAGTGATCCATTCAAGATAAAACTGCAGGCATTTGATAAAGGTTCTTTCCTAGGAAGAAGGAGCTCTCTGCTCCCTGTGTGATCTTATCTCCAGGCAGGGTTTGCATTGCTGATGGGAAGGAGCCACAGCAGAAGGGGAGGGGAGAGGGAGGCCAGGGATTCTCCTTTCCTAACCAGGATCTTGAGAAGGGAAATGGGAGATTTCCGGCCCATTCAATGGGGGCCAACTTCAGATTTGATGAGGAGAAGAAGAAAGGGAATTGATTTCAGTATTTTAACAAATTATTGGGAGAGAGAGATGAAGGGAGGTTAATTATGGAGGAGGGTAAAGGTGAGGAAAAGAGAAGTGACCGTGGAAGGGAGGTGACAGTGCTACCAACAAAGGAACAACCTGTTCTTCCTGTTGATGAAATACCTTTTTTATTTTCTCATACAGGCAAAACAACTTAAAAATAGTGTTGCACAGTAGGAGCTGGACTCTGATCCCTGTGGGTCCCTTCCAGCTCAGGATATTCTGGGAGATTCTAGCATGGAAACCCCCACTTCTACCCTGAGCTTTGCTCTAACACAGTGAGGAGATGTTGTTTAATGTTTTACCTTGTAGAAAAATGAGGTCTCAGGAGCAGGATCTGAACTTTGCAGGGAGGGACCACCCTGTGCTTATGCTGGTTCTTAATGGTTCTTTTGGGTGATAAATATTCCTGATGGACCAAGGGGTTTTCTTTGGAGGCTTTGCTGCTGTCGTGGGGGCTAAAGATGTTGAAGGTCAGGGTTCAGATTCTGGGTTTATGGGCACCCTTAGCCTTACAGAGACTGAAATAGCAGCTTTTCATTCTGCCTGTCGTGGCTGAGAGCAGGTTGGCATTTGAATCTTAAAGGGTCACTGTTCTTGGCACAATTAAATCTGCTTTGAAGACAGATAACTCACCCCAGCTTGACACGTTGGCCTGGACATTTTAAATGTGCTGCTCCCGTTCTGTTTCTGTTCCTTATTCCATAATTATGGTGTGTTAAACTGTGTGGGGCCTGCTTGGGCAGACCTTGTGCAGACACTGTGAAATTGAGTTTCTTACCTTCTCCCAGGAATGGCACTGAAGTGACATTTCCAAAGTCTTGTGGTTGAACCTCCCCCTGCCCATGGAGCCCAGGCTCCCAGAGAGTGGGGTGTGGGATTTGGTGAACTAATTACTGCTTAATTGCTTTGTGTTGGTGCAAGAGAGTGTAAATGAGGTGTGGAACAAGGTGTAACTGTCAGAAACTCTGGGAGTGACAGCTTGAGTGGGAAAAGGTCTTGGAGGCTTTGGGGAATGTTGGATGAAGGGACAGGATGGTCTGGTCCTCTGCCAAAGGTAGGGATGGCTCCAGGTGAGAAAAATTCCTCTTAAGCAAGGAGAAAACAGCTATGAGCAGGCCTTTGCTGTAGATGAAGTTTTAGGTTTTTGGCCACTGGAAGCCAAAACAGAGCTTGACTCCCTGTGAGGAAGCAGCAGGGAGGAGAGAACCTGGGACTGGGAGGTCCCTGAGGAGCACCTGGTGCTGGAAGCTGCCCAAGTGAATTCCCTGTTACATCATTCCTTGGTGGCCTCCAAAGGGGTCCCTGCATCCCAGGATGGCCTGAATGCTCCTTTTTACTGACACACTTGTTTAATTCTTAATTCACAAGACATTTGCTTATTTATTCTCATTGTTCCTGATAATAATTCTAAACCATTAGAGGGGAAAATTGTATTCAGAAATGCTGTTTCACACTTTATTTGTTTGATGATTTAGAGCGATAGAAAATAGCACATTTGCTGGCTTTTATAGTCTGATAATTATCCACATCCATCAAGCCCCATTCCAGGGGAATAAACAAAACACCAAGAAAATTACTCTATTAATGATATCCTATGGTGGCAAATAGGACAGACCTCTCTTTTGGGTTAAGGATAGAGAGGGGACTGTCCAGTTAAACTCATGTTGGGAAGGAATTCCTCCCTGTGAGGGTGGGCAGGCCCTGGCACAGGGTGCCCAGAGCAGCTGGGGCTGCCCCTAGATCCCTGGCAGTGCCCAAGGCCAGGCTGGACAGGGCTTGGAGCAACCTGGGACAGTGGAAGGTGTCCCTGCCCATGGCAGGGGTGGAAATGGCTATTTAAGATCTCTTCCAACCCAAACCATTTTGGGATTCCATGATTCCATATTAACAAAATATGTTATATGGATAACATATCACTCCACTCCAGGAAGATCATTTTCTAACACATATATGGCTTTGGGGCAAAACCTTTTGGACTTGTGATTCTGACTCAAGAACTCAGAAAATTACATGGAAGTAGAGATCAGAAATGCTGGAATTAGGTTTCATGAAATAAGTTTGGAAGCTGAGAGTCTTTCCCACAGAACAGCAAGTTCTAGATGTGTACAAGTGGTACTTGATCCACTTCAGGGATTTTCTGTTGTTTTGGTGAAAAGTAGAAAAAGGTAATTTAAAAGGCTCAGTATATTACTTTCAGGTTGTTGACTTGGGGATAAGATGACATTTGAGTCACAGAACTATAACTTTTTTTTATCTCGAGCTGGTTTTTCTTTCCCCGTTGTGTAAATCTCGTGCTCCCTGGCAGAGCAGCAGCACATTTTTCCTGCTGTAATCCCCAAACTGCTGAGTGGCAGGGTTTTGGGTGAAGCCTGGCCCTTTGTCTTGGTCACTCTGTGCAAGGCTGACCCGTGGAATATGGGCTGGAGGGTGGTTTGCAAGCCCAGTGCCTCGGAGGTTTGATTTATCTCCACCCAGCTGCTGGTTTGGCTCTGTGGCCATCAATGTCCCCTGTCCTGGGGACCAGGCTGAGCCAGAGGGGCACATCCAGGTCAGTGTTCCCAGCACTGGGGGCTCTTGAAGTCATGCCTGTAGAAAAGGAAATTATTGGATGTTTTTTACCTGTGGCTTGCCTGTGGAATTGAGGCTTTGCAGCCGAGCTGTGCCCCAGCTGTGGGGATGGTGACAAACTGCTGAGGGACACCAGGACTGCTGGTTCTCACAGAGAGCAGGGGCCATCTGGGGCACCCCAAGAGCCCTTGCTGGGTGTTCATTGCTCCATGACTGCACCCCTTGGATTGCAGCAATTTTTAATCTTTCCATTGTTGTTCTGCCTCGTAATCAATCATTTTTGTGTAGATGGGGCTCAATCTGTGCCATACGTGCAGGAGCCTTCTGTTTCTCTTCCTGGTTTTAAATAGCAGCCCAAATTCTGTCTTTATTGCCTATCTTTATGTAAATCAGTCAGATTTGTGAGCATAACTTAAAGCAGAATTTGACCTACTTTTAATTCTCTTCTGCAGCTAATATTTTGAATTCCTAAGAATAAATGCAGAGAGATGTGTAGGCTCTGCTTCCTAAAGACTTGCCCAAAGTAAAAAGTTAATTTCTATAATTGGAGTCAGCTATTACCATTCTATGCTGGGGTATTTTGATTTGTGTATTATTACATATAGTTCTTTTTTATAAGCTGGAAATTCCTCCTCTCTGGCTGGTTTCTATCCAAGCAAGTCTTTTTTCTTTGTCTCTCCATGGGCTGTTCTCTAAAGCCTTGCTTGGCTTTTTGCAGGCTGCAGTTTCAGATAACACAATAACCGTGTTCCAATGTATTAAACTTTTAACATCCTCAAGATTCAATTAATCTTATCTTTACAACTCCCAATTACAGGCACTAATTAAGTGAAGGTTGCATTGTAGACTGGGGATATTACATTAATCATCAGCAGCCTTGTAGCCATAAATTAGTTCTTTCCCAATCCTTCAGCATTTTTCCCAGAAGGAATGGAATGTCTCATTTCCCTGTTTTAAGGGACATTAATCCCACAAAGGAGCTTTGGATCGGGATTAGTTTTATCACATTTATGTAAGTGATGAATGGTCTTTGTAAAATAAAAGCCACTAGCTTTGTCCCAGACAAATGAAATTGAATTGTTTGATAATTATGCAATTTAAGGCACTGTCAAACTTTGGTCAGGGAATGTTGGGAGTCCATTGCTGCATTTATTATTTTACAAGGTTAGGTGCTACGTAGTGTTTTACCTTAAATTTTTTTCAAGCCATCAGTTGAAATCAGCTTAGTGCCTAAACCCTGAAGGCCCCTGTGTGGGATTTGTGTGCTGTCCTCCCCCCTGCCAGGCCAGCCCAGGTGTGTTTGATTTCCTGACACAGGTTGAGCCTTCGAGCTGCTTCTCCCCAGTTGTGATTTTACACAGGAAAATGCAGAATTTGTCTGGCTGAAATCCCCTAAAATCAGGTGTATTCTGAGCCCCCAGCACAGGAGGGGCAGTGCTGGGCACCTGTTGTTGAGTCCCCCCCTGCAATATCCTGATAATGAGAAGGATGGGTTTGACATCTTTATTGGAAATAACAAAAATAATGCATTTTTTATTATTCGCTTTGAAGAGAAGTTATAGCTGGCAATAAATGCCATTCCCACAAATGTAAATTCTCAGAATTCTCTGTCACAAAAAGCAGGGAGAGCCATATTTAATTTGCTGCAGAATGTAACCAACGATTTACAAATTTCCATTGGCAATATTATTGTGTGTCATCATGTTAAACACATTTAAATGCGTCCTGGTATTCAGTTCCCTTCTTATAACCTGAACACATAAATCTTTGTCACCTGGGCTTTGCTCCTGAGAATATTGTGAACCTCAAAGCACTAAGAGAACTAACAGCTTTTGGGAAGAAAAAGCCATTTGAAACTTCCCTGATGTTTGTACGTGCTGGGCACACCCAGCCCTGTGTCTGAGACCTGAGGGACAGTTGATTGTTTTTCCAGAATTACATTCAATAATTTGCACTCCAAAAAAATTCCAGTCAAATTCTTTTGCACTTTACTGACCCCAAATCTAAGAAAACTGTCTTTAGGAAGTGTAGAAGTTGTTCCCTACACCCTTTAATGATGTTTTCATCAGCAGACCCTGCATTTTCAGGGTCACCTCATCAAGAAAATTATCGAATACTTGAATTCCATTATTTCACATCAGACAATAAAATCCAGCAGGGACATAAGGATTGAGCCATGACTGCTTGAGCTATGCTGAAGAATATTTATTTTTTTGAATAAAATGAAAGCTATTTGCACAAAAAAAGGTTTATTCTTTTCCAAAGCACACAGACCCTCCTTCACACCTTTTCAGCCCATCTGTTTTTTGCTTATTAATATTTAGCACAGTTTTATTTTGCAGATATTTTCCCCATGGAGAACACACCTGCTGTTCCCTGCACTCAGTTATTTCTGGGGTTTCCAGTGCTGTATCATCACTTTGTCTTCTCCATTTTCCTTCTACCTCGTGAAATCTTGTGATGCTGTTTGAGAAAATGCCAGGAAAACACACACTTCATGTAGCATGTCTGAGGACTTTTATTAAATGCTATTTTTTTTTCCATGGATTGTGTGTTACTGATGCCTTTCAGACATACAGAGTTATGGTTTCATTGCCAGCCATTGTGTGCTGTGCTGAGGGTTATAACCCCCCTTGTTCCTAGCTTTTTCCTTTCACTGCTTTTACATTAAAACTGATATTTTGGTTTCTGACTGTTCTGTTCCCTCCTCCCAGGTACGCCATTCCCCCGGAACACGGCAAGAGGCTGGAACGCCTGGCAAAAGGTGAGCCCTGGCTTTGGGCTGGGCTGGGGAAGGACTGGCACTAACTGGGGCTGCTGGGGACTCCAGGGCTGCTGGAGGAGCCTGCTGAGCTGGGGGAGCAGCTTCAGAGCCAGAGAACTTAATAGGGAATTTTCCTTCCAGCTCTTCCCTCCAAGCCTCGGTCTCCTGGCACAGCCTGACCTGAACTAAACTAAACCCGACCTGACCTGAACTAAAATTCCTTGAAAAACCCTTGAGTTTTGAGGCATTGAGGCCAAACTCTCCCATGTCTGGGTAATGGGTTTAATCCACAAGGGTTTGGGTTGGAAAGGACTCTAAAAATCCTTTCATTACACCCTGCCATGGGCAGGGCCACCTTCCACTGGACCAGGAATGCTCCCAGGGATGGGGCAGCCACAGCCTGTTCCAGTGGCTCACCACCCTCACAAAAGACATTTTCTGGCTGATATTGAACCTAAATTTCCCCTCTTCCAGTTTGTAGCCATTGCTCCTTCACCCTATAAATACATTCTGTATTTGGTGTTTTTCCTTTTCTTTTAGCCTCATCCTCCTTTATTTTTCAGTGCCATAAAGTTCATATTAAAAAAGAAAAAAAAAATGAAAGGGAGGGAAAAAGAAAAGAAAAATGGAAGTGGGGGAAAGGGAGAGTTACTTTGAGCTGTGGCAAACTCCCACCTCTCAAGCTTCAGGGAAGATGTCTGGCTGCAGAAGTGGATATGTTTTAATTTGTTGGTGTTGTTTCTATTTTTGTTCACTTGCAAATGTTCAAGGAGCTGCCCAGCTAAAAAAAGCTGCTGGCCCAGAATAATTAACTCCAAATCTCCGTGGTTTATCTCCAGCGAGGCAAGTGGGGTGGTGAAGGTAGGAGCAGGCAGGGAAATCTGGAAGGTTCTACTTTGATGCAAAAGAAAAGAAGTTTTAATGCTGATTTCCCAGAAAACAGGCAAATTCCTGTGCTGCCTTTTCCTGCTGGAGCAGGAGCATACTCCAGGGTGTCAAGGGGAGCAGCTGATTGTGTGGGGTAAATGCAGAATAACTGGGGATGAGTGTCCTGGGGCTTGGTGCTGTTCTCCTGGGCACTGAGCTCCATGATCCCTAAATACAAATAACACTGGAAATGGCTGCTCAAAAATGTTGCATTTCAAAGCTACAGCTCAGTAATTTGCCAGGTTTTAATAGATGAAAAAAGTAATTTTTATAAGAAGTCAATCAATCAGATGACTTGTGTTCTGCAGACTCTGAAATACCACTCCAAGTCTGACAGGAGCAATAATAAGTTTCTTGCTGTTTGTAACTAATTTTTACGGATGATCAATTTTGAGGCACAGAGATGGTTTGTGCTGTAAAACCAGGAGCAAATTATCTATGATCTGGTCTTTATTTTAGCTTCCTGTCTCTGGAAGCTGAGTGGGTGATGATTTAACTCTGCAAAGAGCTAAAATTGCTGCCTGGCCATTCCCCTGTCCTGTGCATCAGTGGGGAGAAGTTTACCATGGAGAAATGAGTGTGCAATTAATATGGAAAATGAATAGCTGAGCTGTAAATGGGCTCACTGGGAGAGCCATGGAGCCCATGGAGAGAATGTTAATGTGTTGCCATGTTATTGGTGCTAATCACTTAAAATGTGCTTCTTTATTAGTGGCTTTAATGAGAGCCACTTAAACTGTGCATTAAAAAGAGGAACTGCAGAGAGGGACGACAGACTGGGTAGCAGACAGTCATAATTTGAATTGAAATGCTTTTAGTACAGAAATATAAGTAAACCTGGAATCCAGTAATCCTTTTGACTTTCTGAAACCCCTTCCATTATGTCTCATCAATTAGTTTTGGTTCCAAAGCTTGGGTTATTTGTTTTCCTAAACTGTGATGGGTTTGAGTCCCTACAAACACACAATTTGTTATGGAATCAGGCACTTAGAGGGAAAGACATGATCTTGAGAGAAATTGGGTTACATTGGCTCAGCTGCCATTGAGGGGTTTGGGCAGTGTTTACCACTGTTTTAGTTTTCTTAATTATTTGTGATTTATTTTAATAACTCAGTGGTAAAATTTAACACTTAATGGTGTTGAGGTGCTGACTGGGTCAGGTTCTGCTGCCTCTGCCACTTGTTGGTGACCACTGTGAATGTGTCCCTTGTGCCACTGCCTGGGATGGAGGCTTTTCCTTTTCCTTTTCCTTTTCCTTTTCCTTTTCCTTTTCCTTTTCCTTTTCCTTTTCCTTTTCCTTTTCCTTTTCCTTTTCCTTTTCCTTTTCCTTTTCCTTTTCCTTTTCCTTTTCCTTTTCCTTTTCCTTTTCCCCTTTCCCCTTTCCCCTTTCCCCTTTCCCTTTTCCTCCCCTTTCTTCTTCTTTCTCCCCCTTTCCCAAATATTAACTTTTTTCCCTTTATGTAGAGCAGGAATCTATGTGATTTATGTCATGTGATCTGGAATCTAACAGATTGTATTATTTTCCCAAGAGCAGTCCTGTAGTGATGCTCCTCCTTTGAATGTCTCCACAGGATTTTTCCCAGGAAGCTCTCAGGGATGCGATGCTTTCCTCCGTCACAAGATGACCCTCATTTCTCCCTCCATCCTGAAGAAATATGGGATTCCCTTTGACAGGGTAGGTCCCTGCAGGCTGTTGGGAGCACAGCTCCTCTCTCCTGAGGAATCAATCCAGCAGAGCCACTGGGGGAAATTGGCTTCATTTCCAGTGGCATTGTTATGCTGAGTGCAGCCCGGTGTTCAGACCAGGTCTGCCTGCAGAAAGGAGGGTTTGGGCTTTGGCTGAGACACTGAAGAGAAGAAAAGCTGTCACTGATCAAACTGTGGCAGCTAGGGAACCTCTCAGGTAGAGACGAGCTGATAAGGATGTTCTGGCTCATCAAGGGGCAGCAAAGCCCCACTGGTGTTTCAGAAACACTTTTTTATTTTCTTGTGGATCCAGTGTGACCCAAAGTGGAGCTGGCTGTGCTGGTTCCCTGTTGTGTAAGTGTTCATGCTGCTCTAAGCCTGGAAGGATCCCTGCAGCTCTTAAGCCCTGATTTGAAAAGAGGGGTCATGTTTATTTGGTATGATCGTTTTAATGTGCTTATTCTTAAAGTCTTGTGGCAAGAAGTAAATCTCCTCAGCTAGGGGTGGTTACAGGGATTTGTATCTGTGCAGAATCACTCAAACTGCTGCTGCTGCTGCTGCTGGGTGTTCCCAGCACACGGAGCCAGAGCTGCCTGTGGATGTGGGGAATGTCAAAGAGGTCTGCTCCAAACGGGTTTCATGGAATCATGGAGTGGGAAGGGACCTTAAATCCCAAACAGTCCCACCCCTGCCATGGACAGAGACATCTTCCACTGTCCCAAACTCTAAGCCCTGTCCTGAAATAGTGGCTGTTGGAGGAGGATCACTGTTATTCACAAACAGGGAACAAGTGCCATTTTTCCTGAAGAAGAGAGATAGGATCCCTTCATCTGAATCCTTGGCAGATTTCAATGAAGTTGAAATAGGCAGCATTTATAAATCTCTATAATGCTGTTCTGGAAAAAAAGAAACAGATCAATACTAGGGCTTTTTAATAATTAAAAATGTGTATTTCTGTAATCTCCTATTGATTTCTCCATTTATTCCTCAAGAGCTTGCAGAAGTCAGTAAATTTGGGGCTTTCTTCATGAGTGGCAGTTTGTGCTGGCTTTCCTTCAATAGTTATTACTTTTCTGCATGGCCTATCCATCATCTGGAGTGTTTTCTAATTTATTGTGGGATAATGTTGACAGCAGTGCCATGGATGATGTGGGCTTGAAATGGAGACACCAGGATGTGCACTCACTGACAGGAACATAATCTCTTCATCTTCTGGAGCCAGCAGAGAAGCACTGCTGGGGTTTATGGAGGGGAGGGATGCAGGGTGCTCCAGGGGGCTGCAAGCAGGCTGGACTTCAGCACCTCCTCCTGAAATCCTGCAGGAGCTTCTTGTGTATCACAGCAGCTTTTATTCCCTCTTTTTTAGATTATTCTTCTAATGTTAATGACATCTGCAAGTTCAGATGTTGGCCCAGCTGAGGGGGAAGTGTTTGAACTTCTGTCAGTTTACATTTTGCATTTGGCCCCATCCTCGTGTTTGGAAGTGCAGTCCCCTGGAGTCTCTGTGGGCTCAGAGCTGCTGGGGTGTGGGCTGTGGCTGTGGGAAGGAATCCAAACAGAATTCTTGGCCTGTGGCAGCTGGGAGAGATCTGTCAGCACTGCTGGTTGGAAAGGCAGGGAAGGTCAAGCTTTGCCTCTTCCATACCCCGTGGAGGGGAGGTGCTGCTGCATGACAGGCAGCTGGGCTGGGAGTTGCTGCTGTGGTTCAGGCCATGCTCTTAACAATTAAACTTCTTTTTCTCCCAATGGTTTTTCTGCACAAGATATAAAAAGAGGTTTTTTGTTTTTTTTTTAAGCATCAAGATTGATTTGCCCCTGCTTCCAGCTGTGATCTGTAGAGTTCAACCCTTATTAATAATGTCCATAATGCTCATTGTTGTTTTAATTTTATTAAAGCCAAGTCACAGGATGGTTTGTGGTGAAGGGGACATTAAACCTTATCCAGTGCCCCCCCTGCCATGGGCAAGGACCCCTCCCACTGTCCCAGGGTGCTCCCAGCCTGGCCCTGGACACTCCCAGGGATGGGGCAGCCACAGCTGCTCTGGACAATTCCCAAAGCAGACAAAAGCTGGGCTGTGATTTTTAGGGTGCTTGACTTTTGGGTGAACAGTGAGGCTGATAAATGTGAGTGGGGAAATAAATACANTTCAGCACCTCCTCCTGAAATCCTGCAGGAGCTTCTTGTGTATCACAGCAGCTTTTATTCCCTCTTTTTTAGATTATTCTTCTAATGTTAATGACATCTGCAAGTTCAGATGTTGGCCCAGCTGAGGGGGAAGTGTTTGAACTTCTGTCAGTTTACATTTTGCATTTGGCCCCATCCTCGTGTTTGGAAGTGCAGTCCCCTGGAGTCTCTGTGGGCTCAGAGCTGCTGGGGTGTGGGCTGTGGCTGTGGGAAGGAATCCAAACAGAATTCTTGGCCTGTGGCAGCTGGGAGAGATCTGTCAGCACTGCTGGTTGGAAAGGCAGGGAAGGTCAAGCTTTGCCTCTTCCATACCCCGTGGAGGGGAGGTGCTGCTGCATGACAGGCAGCTGGGCTGGGAGTTGCTGCTGTGGTTCAGGCCATGCTCTTAACAATTAAACTTCTTTTTCTCCCAATGGTTTTTCTGCACAAGATATAAAAAGAGGTTTTTTGTTTTTTTTTTAAGCATCAAGATTGATTTGCCCCTGCTTCCAGCTGTGATCTGTAGAGTTCAACCCTTATTAATAATGTCCATAATGCTCATTGTTGTTTTAATTTTATTAAAGCCAAGTCACAGGATGGTTTGTGGTGAAGGGGACATTAAAGCTTATCCAGTGCCACCCCTGCCATGGGCAAGGACACCTCCCACTGTCCCAGGGTGCTCCCAGCCTGGCCCTGGACACTCCCAGGGATGGGGCAGCCACAGCTGCTCTGGACAATTCCCAAAGCAGACAAAAGCTGGGCTGTGATTTTTAGGGTGCTTGACTTTTGGGTGAACAGTGAGGCTGATAAATGTGAGTGGGGAAATGGAAATAAATACAGGGAAGGGCAGGAGGTGCTTCAGAAGGACCCTGCCATGCAGAGGGAATGTTAGGAGGGAAATCCAGAGCTCTTGGGGGTGGGAATGAGGGTTTGGAACTGCCATGAGCCAAAGTGGTCACATCAGAGATTTACTGATCTTTTGGAATGTTGCAGCCTGAGACCCCTTTGTAGCTGGAGCCTGCAGGTGTAAATAGTCCAGGTGACTCCTTCCATCCATTGTTCTGAGTTTTTCACTGAGGAGAAATCCTTGAGTATTCCTGCAGTTCACCAGGAATGTTCCAGGCTCAGCCAAGAGCTACCAGTGACTGCTCTGCCAACCCTCCAGTGGAAAGAGGTTTCATCAATGGGATTTTTTAATAGGTTTCTGTTCTCAAGCTGCTGCATTAAGTGACCTGTGGGGTGTCTCCTCCTTTTTCCTTTGTTTTTCAGATCACCCAGGAGGCTGGGGAGTTTATGATCACATTTCCTTATGGTTACCACGCTGGCTTCAATCACGGCTTCAACTGCGCCGAGTCCACCAACTTCGCCACCCTGCGCTGGATTGACTATGGCAAAATGGCAACACAGGTGGGGCCAGCTGGGAGGGGCTGGGGCAAGTCCTGGAACACACAGCAACGTCACTTGTTTGTCCTTATTCCTGAGGACAGCATGGAAAATGCCTCTGCTTTGGGGTGTGCTCTCTTGCTGTCCCATGTTGCTGGTTTTGCCTCTCGATAATTTGTTTTCACAGAATTCACAGAATCACTGGGTTGGAAGAGACCTTAAAGATCATCGAGTCCAACCCAGCCCCAACACCCTCAACTAAACCCAGTGCCACATCCAGGCTGTGTTAAACACACCCAGGGATGGTGACTCCACCACCTCCCCAGGCAGAACATTCCAGAACTTTATCACCCTTGCTGTAAAAATCTTTTTCCTAATATCCAACCTATATTTTCCTTGACACAGCTTAAGACTGTGTCCTCTGGTTCTGTCAGTTCCTCATGAAAGAGACCAACCCCACCTGACTATAACCACCTTTCAGGGAGTTGTAGAGAGTGATAAGGTCACCTCTGAGTCTCCTTTTCTCCAGGCTAAACAACCCCCAGCTCCATTTTATTCTGAGAGTGTAGGAATGGCTTTCTCAGGTGTTGCATTCAGGTTGTTTTGGGATTGGTAAATTGGAATTAGATTTCTGGTGCATCCAAACTGCATTTCACAGTAAATAAGGTGACTGATGTAAATGAACACAACTCATTAGGTACACACTGGAGGGGAAGGAATAAGCTGGAAATACTTTTAAGCTTTAATAACACTGTGGTAATAACACTGAAAATACCTGAATTCCTCTAATCTGTGCACTCAGATAAGTTTGGAGAGTTATGTTAGTGTGGTTATTTCTCATTAGGGCAGGTTCCTGGTGTACTTTGGTTTGTGACAGCTCTCCTGGTTTGAAGTCTGCAGAATAACTGACCAGAAAAGCTCATTCAGTAGAATCTGGGACGTTTTGCCATGGGCAGGGGCACCTTCCACTATCCCAGGTTGCTCCAAGCCCTGTCCAGCCTGGCCTTGGACACTTCCAGGGATGGGTCAGACATTTGGGTTTTTTCTGGAGTTAAAGGGATGGTAAGAAGAACCTTAAACTGTAAGAGACCTCAAATCAGTGTCAGGTGTCTGAAACTCAAAAATAACCAAGCAATCTTGGTTTAAAAATGTAAAAAATGGTGTTTGTCTGCCGTGACCTTGTAAAGCAGGTTTATGTGTAGTGAGTGGTCATGGTATTACACCCCAGAAAATGGGGTTTATCATGGAAATTCAGACAGACCCTTAACTACAACAGAGCCAGCAGGCACCACTCGAATATTAAAAGCAATTTTGGGTTCAGCCATGTGTTCACAAACAAGTGACATTTGGGAAGTGCAGTTTTAGATGGAGCCTCCATGCTTACATTGTTAAGCAGCCTAGCGTGAAATTACTGAACAAGCAGCAGCAGAGCTCAGAGCAGATCTGGGGACACAAAGTGGAAGTGTGGAAGGAGATGCCCAATTTATTCCCATTGCACTCTGTGGCACTTGTCTGTTCTGAGCCTCCTGGTTAATATTACTCTAAACCACGTGGTAATTAACCCTGGGCTGCCTGGCTGGGGGTCCCAGCTGAGGGGGGAGTTTGTTACACTGTGAGGGCAAAGCTTTGTTTAAATCTCATTTGAGGTTAAGCAGGGACCTAAGGAATGATCAGCTGTGTGCACTGGGAGCTGCCTGCACCTCTGTGGGGAGACAATTCCTGGAGAGACATCAGGAGGAAATTCCTCCCTGGGAGGGAGCTGAGGCCCTGGCACAGGGTGCCCAGAGCAGCTGTGGCTGCCCCTGAATCCCTGGCAGTGTCCAGGGCCAGGCTGGACATTCCAGGACAGTGGAAGGAGTCCCTGCCATGGCAGGGGTGGGATGAGATGAGATTTAAGGTCCCTCCCAACCCACACCATTCCTGAGTATGTGATTTTTCGTTAACTACTACAGCTTTCCTGTATTTCAAAAATGGCTTAATTGATTTATATGCTCCCAGGCACAATTAGATTACCCTTGCTCACATGCAGGCAGCTTTGGGGTTGTTTTTCTTACCATATACTCATTTGTAGAAGTTCTTGGGAAGTCTGAGCTGGGCAAAGCTCTGCAGGCACTTGCTCTTCCTGCAGTGACCCAGCTGCCTGGGGGTGATTCCCTCCTTTCCTTGGGCTACCAGCACAGCTCTCTTGTCCTGCCAGCACCCAGGAGAAGGGGACAAGGCCAGGTTCATAATTAGCCAGTTGTAATTTTCTCCTGAACATTATCCTGGGGAGGAGATTTGGGTTCTGCTCTGCTGAGAGCTGTGTGTCAGTGGTGCAGTGCAGGAGAGGAAGGTAATGGTTCACCTTGGAGAGCAGAGCTGTGCTAATTGCCTGCCAGATGGGTGCAATGTTCTGCATCCCACAGAGAACCTGCTTGGCCTGTAAAAAATACAGAATAACCAGCCTGGAGTGTAAAGCTCAGCTTCTGAGACACTGGTCCTGCTCTAATTGTAGAACAAGTGTCAGGATTAGCAAAAAAAATAGCAATGGTTGCAGAGTAGTGTTGGAAACTAACAGTGGGTAAATCCACTTGTATCCACTTGTAAATGAGCAACCAGGATGGGCAGGTCCTTAGAAATTCCAGTGGAAATTGGTTTGGTGAATACCAAGTGAATAATCTGAGCTGTCCTCTTTGGTTCAAAGCTTTTTAAGAATTTTGAGGCTTTCTCTCTTTGGGTTTTTAGTTAGAACAGGTGCTTTTGCCCCTTGGGTCTGATTTTCTGATCCTCCTGTTAATTGCTCCTCCAGCCCCAGTGCTGAGTGTGATTTGTGACAGACAAATTCCACAAATTGTCTTTCGTGATGTGCAGAAATCTTCAGGACAGGTTCTCTGTGCTCTCAGCAAGTGCCAGATCCAGAGGAAGGGTCTGACATCCTCCTTCACAGCCCTGAGGGTGCCCCACTGGGAGGTGGATGTCCTCCATCCAGCTGGACAGTGTGCCCAGAAGAAATAACAGCTTTTAACTGTTCTCCCATGTATTGCTGATGAAAATGTCTCCATCTGGCCTGGAGGAGCCTTGTGCTGCAGCTGACTCCCTCCCAGCCAAGGTGACTTTGAGGCCAACCTCAGCTTTCCTCTTGCACCTGATCCTGGGCAAAAGCTGAGCAGCAGATCCTTGTTTAGGGATGGGAGAGACCCCCAGACCCTGGGGCTGCCAGGGATGATCCCATGTGCTGCCAGCAGCCCTTCCCAAGGGCCTGGTGGGGATTTGATGGGTTTTCTCCTTGAGCCAGGTCTTAGGAGCTCTCAGAGAACCCATCACACCTGAGATAGCCCAGCTACCTCACATGGTATAAAATTAGCAGGATGGCTTCTGAGGTAGTGTTGGAAACAGAAAAGCTTTAATAAAAGACAAAATAACAAAGCTCTTGCAGAGTAAAACAGAGGCAGGGGCAAGAGGTTCTTGCTCCTGCTAAAACACCCCACAAAAGCCATTATTTCCTTTGTTCTCTTCTTTTTCTAGTGAATTACTTAGGTGGGACCTTTTTGCCTTCTGTCATATAGGGTGGCTTTAGGTTTGAGGTGAAGTCCCAAAGGTCCTATGAGTTGTCTTTTTACCAAACTGAGGAGAGAAACTTCTGGGCTTTTTTTCCTTTTTAAGGAGAAAAATGATAATTTGGTCACTCTGTCAACAAGGGGCACATTCCTACAGGGATTCATCCCAGCACCTTTGGAGAGCTCTGGCAGGGAATGCTCCTTGGGAGCTGCAGGTGGGTGTCACTGTCACAGTGCTCAGCAAAAAGAGACCCAGGAGAAAGGAGTTCAGAGGGGTTTTCACAGTTTGGAGTTCAGAGGGGCTTTCACAGCCTTGGAGATCCTGGCACAATATTTCAGAGTCAGCTGTAATCCAAATATTTGCTTTGGACTTCAGCATTCCTGATTCAGCTGAGGAGGGATGGGTTTATTTGTATATACTACAGTTAATGTTTGCCTGCATAGGCAGAGCTTAGGAATTAGGGAGAAATATTTCCCTTTGTTCTCTCTAGTTGGAGTTGCTCAGTCATTTGTCTTCCATTTGTCATATTTTTTTTTTCTGTTTGGTTGTTGAAAAAAGCTGCTGAGTGAAAGGCAGGAAATTATAATTTTCATTCCATACCATCTTTTTTATTAAATTTCTTTTTATTTTGCACCATGAGCCTGCAGTTCCTGCCTGCACTCCTGGTTTTTTGTTTCTGAAAACCCTTGGATGCCACCACCAGAGGATTTTAACAACTGTGTATTTGCCCAAACAACCCTTTTAAACCAGGGGCTTCAGGAAAGTGCCCTCCCTGTAGCTGAGGTGGCCTGTGAGCCTCCTGCTATTCAGAGACCCTTTCAGAGTGTAGAGTTTTAGTAGAAATTCAAATCCCAGCTCAGCTTTTCTATTTCTTTGGCAAACTGGACTAAAAATAAGTGGATGGGAGGGGAACAGTTTCTGCACTTTGCTTTCAATTAAGTGCAGCCACTCCTGGAGAAGGTCTGGGTTCCTGCTGGCTGCCACTTTCATACCTTCCTTTATCTCCTGTTTACTCCAGAAAAACTGCTGGAATTCTCTCTCTCAACATAAAACGGGGTCAGGCTGCCCTTCCTGCCCAAATCCTGCATTTTGGGCTCTGAAATAAACAGCTTTCACCTCATCCCAGGCAGTGCTGCCATCAAACCCTCACTCCAGAGCAGCCCTGCTCTGCTGCTCTCTCCTCTGGGCAAGGGGGACACAAAGAAAACTCTTCCCTTTGGATTTTCCTGGTCTGCCAAAAGAAGGGACCTTTTGGATCCCAGCCTAGGAGCCTTTACATGGCTTGTTGCTTCTAAACCTTCTGCTCACTCATTTTTTCTGTACTGTATATATAATGTAGGAATAATCTCAAATTTGCACTTGGAATATCTGTGATTTAATGTTGTCTAGCATATAATTTTCCAGCTAAAATTGAAGCTTTCTTATTATTCACATTTTAGTAGATTTTTTTTTTCCTTCAATATGTCTGTATTTCCCAAGAAAATAAAACTTGTGAAGTTTTTGCAGAAACCTGTTTGGTAATACTGCAAAATTGGTCCCCAAAATAAGGCAAATCAGAACTGTATTTTTGCATTACTTTGTGTCTATGCCTCAACTGACTCTAATTAGACCTTTTAAGCTTAGAACTCATAAAAATATCTATTATGAAATAGCATTTCCATAGTTTATTTTTGTCAGACGTTCAAAATTGCTCTTTTACTCTAATTAGACCTTTTAAGCTTAGAACTCATAAAAATATCTATTATGAAATAGCATTTCCATAGTTTATTTTTGTCAGACGTTCAAAATTGCTCTTTTACTCTAATTAGACCTTTTAAGCTTAGAATACATTAAAGAAATCTATTATGGAATAACATTTCCATGGTTTATTTTCGTCAGACAGATTCAAAATTGGTCTTGTACAAATTCTTCCACCTTTCTTCATACTTATTTTCTTGTATTATTTGTAAACACTCCTAATGCTCTTGATTCCGTGCAAGAAAAAGGAACTTTTACAGCTTTTTTTGTGCTGAGGTGGAAAGGGGATGGTTATTTTTTGGAAACTGTCTGGTAGCTTTGTTTTATCAGCTCTTTTCTGAGCTCCTCTCCTGAAGTTCTGGCTGGGAGGTTCTGGGCATGATTTTTGTTAATGAAAAAACCAAAATGGGGTTCTGTGAGCAGAATCAATCCCTGGATTTACTGGGATTTCTAGGATTCCAGTGCTGGGGGTGCTGCTGGGTGGGGTTGGCTGAATGTCCCTGTGGGGGGATCGGTGCCACCAGGTCCTTCTGGATGTTGGCATGGGTTATTTATTTATTTATTTAATATTTTTATCCCAGCTTAGGCTGGGACAAGTCCCAGAGCATTTCTGTCCCACATAAATGCTGTGTCTGAGGGGAGGGGGTGACTCTGCTCCCCAGGAATCCTCTCAGAGCATTTGGGGCCAGGCAGGGAAGCAGGCAGGCAGGAATGGTGCCCTGCAGCCAGGGACAGGGGGAGTCCATGGAAATCTTTCCTAATTGTTTTGTTTGTGAAGCTCTGGGAAGGGTTTCCAGTGGGTTTGTTAATGAACTGGTTTGTTGTTGATAGCAGTAATTACTCTGCAAACAGGGGGTCAAGGCTCATCTTCTTTCCCACAAGCTTCCAACCACCAACCATTAAACACACAAACTATTCAGTCTGGGCTTTTCCTCCTTCTCCTCCTCAAAGCTGAACTCCTCATTTACAGAATTGCTGCCATTCATCTTTCAGGAGCCTGTTTGGACTGGCTGAGTGCAAGGAAAAGGAAACTGGAGCCCCAGACTGGATTTTTTTTTTTTTTTTTTTTTTTTTTTTTTTGTTGCCCAA
>VZRH01000688.1:209877-248166 GCA_013397555.1 Urocynchramus pylzowi | reverse complement strand
TTTTTTTTTTTTTTTTTTTTTTGTCCTGTTGGATCCCAATAGCACACCTGTAATATGGGAGCAAACTGGATTGCTGCTGCTTGGGAGCACTGGTTATACTGGGGGCTTGTTTCTCCCAAAAGCTGGAACTGTGCTTTGTGCTGGGAATGCACAAGGAGAAGCTGAGAGGTGTTGTCTGTGTTCCTGTAACAGAATTCCTCTGCTGCCTTTTCCCAGAACCACCCCTCTTTCCCAGGAACTTGCTTTTAGGCTTCATTTTTATGGAAAAGCAGGTAGAAAAGCTTTAAGCAAAGATTTTGGGCTGGTATTTAAAAGCTGAAAGAGCTTCAATTTCGAGCATGTTAGGTTTTGTGATGGATAAATTTCCATTAAGGCGAAGTGGGAGGCTCAGCTGAGTCTTACCAACTGCTTTCATCTGAATATGAAGGGTTTTGTCCATGAAAACCACCAGTGCCACTTTAAATATGTCATTTTGGTCACTATTTCTGCATAAGGAAAAAGCTTATTTTCCATTAACCTTTCCTATGTGATGGAACTGCTGAGGTTCAGTTCAGTGTTAATAGTTGGGAATTGAGGGAAATATCCTCCCAAAACTGTTGCTGAAGGTTGAAGTTGAATGAGTCTGCACTTTTCCATAAATCATTTGATTTTATGAGTTCAAGGACACAGTCATTTTATTTGACTGTTATTTTATAGAGACTTATTTGTGTTTTTATGTTTAAAAATATTGCAAATAAGATAATGGTTGTACATTCCATAGCCACAAATTCCCCCCTATCAGTCTTGGAGTTAGAATTGATGGGACAGGGCTCCTGGTGTGGTAACATATTTTACCACAGGCTCTAAATTAGAGTTGCAGATAATAAAATAATGAGGAAAAGAAGAATCTTGGGGTTTTAGTCTGGAAAAAGGTTTAATTGTGCATTTCCTTACAGTATTTTTCCATGTGCTTATAGTTAATAAAGCCATTAATTTATGGAAAAAGAGAGGTGAGGCTGGGAAAAGCCTTCAGAAGGTGGAATAAGTAAAGTTCCTGCAGATTTGGTGAATATGGAAACTCCTCTCTTGTTGCTCTTTTGGGTCTCAGCTCCCCTGTAACCAAAAGCACAGAACTGACCCTAAAGCTGTTGATTTTTGGTCTGGTTTTTTTCCACTCCCATTTTCAGGACTTGCAGTAGGTCCTTGGAGATGCCAGTTATGAATATTCTGTTGTTTGATCTTATCTCTGCCAGCCCTGCTGCTCCCAGGGTGGGGTCTGGCAGCCAGACTGGGAATGATGGAGGGGAGAGGGGAAGGTGCTGGATGGGATCTCAGAGTTCCTGGAATTTCTCACCTGTCATTTGGACAAAATGTTTGTGTTGCCATTCAGTCCTGTGCTTTGGGTGATCACATCACCCTGAAATCCTTCTCAGGGCTATTGATCCATAGGAATTCTGTGGATTCCCAAACTGGAGCTTTGTGGTTCAGTTCTGTCTCATGTAAAGGAAATGAGGTTTCAAATCTCTCCTTAGTGGTGGTGTTTTAGTGTTGACATGTTCATTTTTATTATTTTTTTTCTATAAAGTTTAAAACCAGTGGAATATAAAAGTGTTAGAATTGAAGGGAATTTGGGAGGATATATTCTGCAGAAATTGGGGTAGGGATGGACAGAAGATGGGGGGTGTAGGCATAATGCCTTATAGGAAATACATGTGTTTATGACCACAGTGAAGCACTTTGAAAGAAATACAGCTGTGTGTATGTGGAAGGGGGAAGGCAGGGTGTGGGACTGGAGATCATTGCCAGGAAACAGCCTTGCTGCTTTTGTCCTGCTGGAATGGAGCAGAGCAGGGAATTTATTGCAAAGGCAATTCCTCACCCTTCTCTACCCTCACTCCCCTCCTGGTCTCCCCCATTCTCCCTCTCCATCTCTCTCACACACTCAAGAACATTTCCCTTTTCCAGCTGTATTGGAAGCATCAGCAGGATCCCACTGCTGTCTGAGGGGAGGGTATGGAAAAATGTTCTGGCCATGCTGGGAATGTGGCTGTGACACAACTGCAGCAGCTGAGGAAACAGCACTGCACGGTCCGGAAGGAGCCCCAGAGGAAAGAGGCTTTGTAAATTATTCATGCTGGCTGCTGTGAAAGCAATAGAATTAAATTAAAATTGAAATATAAACATACATCATGGTAGATTTGTGGACAGAAAGGAGCTTGGCTGCTGTGGGATGTGGAGGCCACAATGCCAGTGCTGAGTCCAGCCCAGCAGCATCCCCAGAGCTCGGCGTGGGCTTCTCCAGCCCTGCCCAGGGGGTGCAGCTGGGGGAGCCTCTGGAGCTGCTGGTGGCTGGAAACTGCTCTGGAGACCTCTGGCCCCAGGTGCCTCGGGCTTTGCTGGCAGATTTGAAGGCGTGGGTGTGTCTGTGCTGCACCTCTTGGGTCCAGGCCAGGATCACCAAATGCAGAGCTCCTCTTTGAAGCCATTTTTCAGCCTCTGAGGAGGTCAATCCCCAGAGCAGTGCTGGGGATGCTCTTCTGTGTTCCTCTTTGTAGCTCTGCACAGGTGCTTTTAAACTTTCTGAAGGAATATCTGCTCAATCCCTCAGGCCAGCATTGATGGAGGTGCTGTGGGAAGCTCCTGCCTGGGCTGGGATTGGAAGCTTGGGTGCCATCTGTGTTCCTGCCGTGCTGTGGCCAAATTGCATTTCCAGCCTTTCTGGCCTCAGCTGTTTTTCATTAAATGGAGTTTTCCTGAAAGTGCCCGTCCATAAATGCTCCTTCCCACTCAGCACACTCGGGTTTCCAACACTGCCCCAGTCCCTGCACAAGGAGAAACAGGAGCTGGAGGATGTGGGATGGTGGAGAACTGTACAGAAGGACTCTTCTCTCTCCCTCTCTCAGTGAATTCTCAGCTATGGCCATAAATTATTTAGTGATGGTGGTGAAAAGGGAAGGGAGAAAGGGGAGAAGCAGGTATAATTTCAGGCACTTCTGCCAAAAGAATAGATAGAATGGTTTTGAAAAAGTGTGAAGGAAGGGTGGAAAAAACCCCAAACCAATTCTGCAAAGTGGCTCCAATTACCTCAGCCTCAGCTTGGAGTTGAAAAGCAATTTAGTGCAAGCAAAGCTTTGCACCTTAGAGCAGAACCCCAAGAGAGCTGTGGCTGCAGCCCCCAGAGGCACCTGGGGGGTTCCTGGGTCCTTTTCCATCTTCTTCTGATGAAGTTTATAAAGGCTGACCCTTTGAGACTGACATCAGTGCCCAGGCTGAGAATCCCCTTGCTGCACTCAGTCTGTTGATTCATCACAGCAAAGGGATACATCCAAGGAAAACCACATGTGAGTCTTCTCTGTGCAATGGCAGGGGTGTAACTCCAGGTTAGTTTTAATGAGCATATGCCAGTTGAAATGAATAAAGCACATTTTCTCCCACTTAATGGTTTGGATGCAGGTTATAGTTACTGCAGGGTTTTTATTTCTTCCCTTTTGTGCAGGATTGCTGTGCCATGTCAGGATGTATCATTATGAAGTTTAACTGCCCTGTGCTCTAGGTCAGGCTTTGGTTCCTGCAAGGCTTTTCTGAGTTATGAAGTGGTACCAATAATATCTTTTCAACCTGGAAAACTGTGCCAGGGAGAGGCTGATGGAGGGAACGTGGGCTTGAGGGCAGACTCTGACCTGGGCTAGACCAGACAGAGTAATTGTGTCGAATGCCTGCAGCACAGGACTCGAGCAGTGCCAGTCCCAGGAGGCTTTGGCTTGTTGGGGAGCTTAGAAGGAGAACAAAATCCTTGGGAACAGAGTTTTCCACTAGCCTTGAAGAGTATTGGAGTGGCAGCTGGTTTTCCAGGAGCAGGTAGAGCGAGGCATTGCCAGCACAGACCCCTTCCAGCAGCCCTCTCTAGCCAGCTGTGGGGAGAGCTGATTTTCCTCTGGAGGCCCCTGGTGACGTGTGTGGGGTCTCTTGCAGTGCACGTGCCGCAAGGACATGGTGAAGATCTCCATGGACGTGTTTGTCAGGGTGCTGCAGCCCGAGCGCTACGACCTCTGGAAGCAGGGCAAGGACATTGCTGTCCTGGACCACATGAAGCCCACGGCCCTGAGCAGCCCCGAGCTCGACGCCTGGAACGAGACCAAGGCAGAGCTGAAGGCCAAACTGCTCCGCAGGTAAAGACAGAGAGCGTCTGAGCCCTGCCCTGGACTTTAACTGCTCAGATTGTAAATGCTGCACTTCTCCACTGGAGATAGTTCAAACTCTTTTATTTTCTTCCTTTGTTCTTTTCGTACAGTTCCTCGTGCCATTTGTCTGGGGTAATGTGTCCCTCATGGTCCTGTTTCCTTCCCATGTTATAAAAGCACATGTTTTTCAAAGTGGGACACTTTGTGCTCCCTCACATCTCATCTCTTATCCTGGAAGACAAAAAAATCTATAGTGAACATTTAGAGCTTCACTGATCAGAAAGCAGGAGTTTAAAAAAGCCCATCAATTGCAAAGGGGATTTTATGCATGCCTTTCTGTGCTCCCTTTGATCTTTGTATTAATTTTCTACAAGTCTGTGATTTTTGTGTTACAGCATGCTTGAATTGAAAATTTGGCATGCTAACCTTTTCCTGTTGGAATCTTGCTTTATAGGATAGGAGATGAGGAAGAGGACAACAAACACCGGTATGTGACTTCCCTCAGCAACATCAATCCCTTCATTCTTTTTCCTGGCAAGTTTCTTAAATAGCAGCTCTGGGACTCTTCCTCAGTCACTGAGTTTTTTGTGAAAGCCCCAGGAAATTTTCGGGCCTTGAGGTTCCTCAGGTTTCATCTTGGTTTGGATTTCTGTGATCTCCATCTCTGGAGAACCTCAGCTGTCTCATGGCTCTTCTGGTTTTCCCTCTTGAGCTGCTCTCCCGGGCTGGCAGGGATGTGTGCTGGTGACTGGGGGTGTGGAATGGGAACTGGTCACTGGTAGAAGTGCTGCTGCAGTTTTGTGACTGTTCAGGGTTCCTGATGTAGCTGATGTGTGCACAGTGTAAGGTACTGTATGAACACCAAGGATTATTTTCCCTCTCTGAGCCTATTACCCAGCAGAGAAGCCTCTCTCTCAGCCTGAGCCTATTGCAAAAGATCCAGGTACTTTTTTTGCTTATCTGTTCAGTGTTTCCTGGATTATTCCAGCATTATCCTGAAGCAGTTTTGAAGCTGTTCAATACTCCTTAGCTGTACTTTCTCCTGTGCTTATGTCTTTCCAAGACATTGTTTTACTTGAAGCCTGACTTTTCTCAGCAGGATGAAGGGATGGGATTCACCTCTGCCCAAACCTTCACAGTTGTAGCTACTTAATTTAAGTCACTTTGTGGTCTGTTCTTCAAAGAGTACAAACGCTGCTTTTTTGTCAGCTCTCTTGGAAAAATGGAGCTTTTAAACTCTGCAGAGAGGTGCTATTTCTTCTCTGAGGTCAGTCAGACTTGGTTACCTTAAAAAACCCAGCTTTGTTTACTTTATGGCTTCAGCAAGAGATTGTTTTAGTCCAGTCCCCATTTCATTTCTGGTGTGTGAATTCTGTCAGACACACAACAGCTTCACTTCTGGAAGTGCTCAGCCTTCAGCCTGTAGTTCTGGAAGCACTTTCTTTAAATGCTGAGCTTTCTGCCTCTCTCCCCCACAACCCCTGAGTGAGAAGAGCACTGCAAAACAGATCTTTTTTTCTCTCCTGTGAGTATAAAGCTCTGTGCTGTAATTTTTGCCTGGCACTTCCACACCACAGGAATAAAACACACTTTGCTAAAACCAGCTTGTAACACTTGACTCTACTCCTCCTTCAGCTACAGAACATTCCAGCTGCAGTGGCAAAGTCTTACAGCTTTATCTTCACCTCCCACCCTACACTCCCCTCCCAGGGAAGGTGGTGAGTTCTTGGAATATGGGTGAAGAGCAGAGCTGATCCTTCTGGGCTCAGCCCCTGTTCCTGCTAATGGCTGTCCTGCAGGTGTGAAGGCACCAGCTCTTCTTGGAGGGCCACCATCTGCTCAGAGTCTGGCAATTAGAGGTCCCTGTGCATATGGATCAGCTTGCTTTTCTATTCATCATTCATCTCAGGTTGAATTTTTTTCTCCCTTCTTTGTCAGTTTAAAGGCTGATTAAGGGCTCTTTACTCTGTTGTGCTCCAAATGTAATTAGCAGCTGAGTTTTCTGGGCTCTGAGGAAGGGGAGCTGCTTTTTAGCTTTTCTAGACTTTGGGATTGATGAGTAAAGTGTGTTTTAGTCTTTGCCACACGATGATGGATGTGAGGCCATAAGGAAAATGCAGCTTTTAACCAAAGAAGAAGTGTCTACATGCTAAAAATGGGGTAAAAATTGCAAGTTTCTGAATCAGTCCTTTTGGAAAAGGAGAGCTTGTTAGATTTAAACCTGAACTTCAAGAACAGTTCTACAGATTCTGTAAAGCCCTGTGCTGGGGCTGGCTGGGATGGAGTACTTGGGATTTGGAGCTGCACCAGTGCCTGTAAGGCTCTGAAGTTTTGGCTGTTGCTTGCACGGTGTCAAGGCTTTATCTTGTCCCACTCTGGCCCAGTGGGACCCTGGGGGTGGGTGAGAGGTGGGGAAGGGACCCAGCTGGCCCCAAGTGGCCAAGGGGAAACTCTGTGCCATAAAATGTTATGGGGAGCAATAAAAACTGGGAGAGAGGAGGAGGGAGAGTTTTGGCTTCTGAGGTGCCTATTTTGGGGACTGGCTGGGCATTGCTCTGCCTGGAGAGGTCGTGGGTAGATTTCCTGGGCTTCTTTCTTTCTTTTTTTTTTTTTTTAATTCTTTCCTTCACCTGTTAAACTGCATTTGTCTTGACTTACAAGTTTCTGGCTCTTGCTCTTCCAATTTTCCCTCCCTGTCCCTCTTGAGCAGTGGGGAGTGTCTGTGAGGGTACATTCCCAACCCAAAAATCTTGTCCTGACTTCTGAATTTCTGTTTCTCTTTGCATTGTGGCTCCTGTAATCTTTGTCTTAGTGGCATTGACTTTAAAAAGAATGAACAGCATTGCTATTGCCTCATTAGTATTTGTCTGTTCTTATTAATATGCATATTTTTTAGTTAGATTTCTTCAAGGCCTTGGACCTTCTGAATTTACTGCTGAAAAATCATAGACTGCCTATTGATTTTGCTCTGAGCATTCATTATAGTGTGTTTTTGGGAGCTGGCAGTGCTGGGTAATGTCTCAGAGCTGGAAGATGATGTTTTGCAGACTTCCAGCAGTTTGCCAAAGGGAGGCACGGACAGAATGAAAAGAAATAATGGAATGGAGGCAGAGGATGAAAGAGAGATTTAAACAAGTTTTCATATGTATTTTGAAATACAAGCAAAATAGATTGAAAACACAATTAAAATCACTTTAACTGCAGCTTGTGAGCTTCCATTAGTAATGGTAGGAAAAAGCTCTTCAGGAAACCCAGACAATTAATGGCTGCTGTGAATGGATCTTAAATGTTATGTTATGCAAGGTTCATCTGCTCCCTTTCAGATATCTCTTTTGCCCTGTAGCTATTTTAGCTACCTTGTGTTTTCTCTCCAAAGAAGATCCTTTTGTTTTTTATTCAGCTTTTTAAGTCAGTGATGGTTTTCTATTTTGAAGGCTGTTCTTTTATGTCAAATCACACTTCTGTACTTTCAGGTCTCACAGAAAAAGGAGTCAACCCAGAAGACACAAAACAGAGGATCAGAAGTCTCTTGGGGATGTCATGGCTATTGAAACTGCCTTGGAAGATGTGAAAGTAAAAGAGGAGCTGAAAAGGGGGCCGGATCTGGAGGAAGAGGAGAGAAGCAAAGGGATGGAGGGAGAAGGTGAGGCCAGACCAGTGAGGAGCTGGGGTGAGCTCTAAAACACCTCTGTGAATAACTTGTCTGCTGCTGTTGGTTTCTGTTGAAATATCAGCAGAGTTTTCCCCAATATTAAAAACTCACTGAAATATGTCATCATTCACAGCAGCAATTGATTTTTCCCTCTCTTTAAGGATTCAATCCAAATAGCTTTTTTGGCAGGGCTTGACAATTCTATAGGCTCAAACTATTACAGGATTGTAAAAAATATATATTATGTGAGGAATATTTCAAATTATTTCATAGAGAAACAAATAGATGTATTTTTGTGTCCTGCTCTGAAAAAGAATGATTTGTGCACTGCCTTGTGCAATCCATCTTTCCTCTTCCCTTCCCTTTGTTCCCATTTTTCAGAGACTGAATCCAGAGATCCTCAGTTTGGGTGGGATCCACAGCTGCTGCACGAGTCCCACTTGGGTTTCTTCAAGTTTAGCTGGAGCAGGGAAGCTTTTCAGCTTTCTCTGCATGAAATATAAAACCTTTGTTGAAAATAAAACCAGGCCATGACAACTCCCAGTCCTTTGGGATTCCTTCTGCATATCCAGTCCCCAGGCCTGAACACACCCTTTGTGCAGGGGGCTCTTTCTGTGGCACCTTTTTCTTGGCTGTGTAGAAAAGGTTGGAGTTCTTGCTGGGAAAAAGCTGCTTTCCCCCCCCTGATGTGTGGTTAAGTGGTTTTTGTGTCTGTGACACACTCACTCCCTCTTTGAGGCTTCTCCAGCACTACTTACAGGGAATTAATTTACATCTATTGTATATATCCATTATTTGTTTAGCATTTGGAGAAACTGATGCTGCAAACTGTTTAGAGAACCTTGATAATGATCATAAAGGAAATCTGTGGAAGCTCTGGGAAGAGAATTGAGGGCTTTGTTCAGTCTCTCAGCTAGACAGTGTATTTTCTCTTTTCATGGGAAATAAGGAGTTGGAAAATCATTGTTGCACAGTGCAGATACTTAATTTCTATTGCCCTAAGCTTGAGAGCATCAGCAGTGTGTTAAATTGTCTGCTCTTAGCTCTTGTACAAGTTTAACACTTGATGCTTGTAATAAATGGCCCGAAAATGCTGATTTTTCTTTGGAGACGAGAGATAAGTGACAAGGACAGATCTGAGATCATTAGAATGGCCAAGGAATAATAAAAACTCTGTTCTAGCTGAATGGCTTCCAAATCATACACTTCCACTACTTCTTCTAAGAGCTCTGTAACTGTTGGCTCTGGAGGGAACAGCTTATTTTCAGCACCATTGCAGAAGTGCCACTGGAGCAAACTCCAGCTTGGTGTGGCTGCTCACAAATATTCAGCTTTCCTACTGCAATACAGCAATTAAATCCCAATGGCTTCTCTAGTTTTCCACATCCTGCTGTCTGCATTGCCTCTCACCAGTGTCTTAGGGTTTCATCTTGAAGAAGAAAGCAGCATCTGTTTGGATGGCCCTGCTTGTGGTAAATCTGCTCCTCCCACCTCCTGCACTTCCTTTCTTTATTTCCCTGGTTTTAATTTGACTTCATTTTCTATTACACCAGAAGACATGACCTTGAGAAGGAGAAAGAATGAGATTTCAAAGTAGTCATGGTTCCAAAGTAGGTCTTGTGCTTTGTGTTGGTTATTTGGACAAGCTGAGTATTTATATCTCGAGGTTTTCAGGATTTCTGACCCAGATCCCTTATGGTGTTTACTTTTGGTTTTTATGACTCAGCTTTATATTCATAATTTATTATGTTGCTATTAATATATTTAGAATTTTAGCAGGTTGTCTTGGGATGTTAGGAAGGAGAGTGTTGAGGCTTTGCCCTTGCCTGGACGTGCTGAGCAGCAGAAATCCTCCTGTGAGTCAGCAGCTCTTCCCTGTGGGGCTGTGCCTGGGAGGGGAACAGCACACCTGAGTGCCACCTCCAGGGCTGGGGGCTCCAAACCTCCCTGGGCAGCCCCTTCCAAGCCCTCCCCACCCTTTCCAGGGAGGAATTCCTGCTGGTGTCCAGCCTGACCCTCTCCTGCAGCAATGTGAGGCCATTCCCTCTTGTCCTGTTGTCCCCTGGGAGCAGAGCCCGACCCCTCTGGCTGTCCCCTCCTGTCAGGGACTTGTGCAGAGCCAGAAGGGCCCCCCTGAGCCTCCTTTTCTCCAGGCTGAGCCCCTTCCCAGCTCCCTCAGCTGCTTCTCAGTTTCCTGAGTCTGTTGAGGATTCAGATTGTCCCTGGGCAGGCAGCACAGCACTGCCACTCGTGTTCCTTGTGTCACCTCGTGTCACCTGCAGTTGGCTTTTCTTGTGTCCCCCCCACACCTGCCATCCTCCTGCAGTGGAAGGACAGGAAAGACATTCCTCTCTTAACCTACCTGTGCATGTGTGCCTTCAGATCCTTTTCCTTCCTGGAAGTGTTCAGGATAGCCAGATAGGCTCTTGGAATTTTTCCTCCCTTTTTCCTGGCTGCTGATTCCATAGATTCACTTGCAAACTCGTTTGTTCATCTTAATGCAAAAACTTTCAAACAGTTCTCAGTGCCAGCTGCTGTCAAATTACCCTTTAGAAGTCAATAAAGCTGGTGAATGGCATTTGTGGTGCTGTTGGGGAGAGAATTCTTGGAGTGTATAGAGAGTAAATATGATCTGGTTTTGTGCAACTGGGGAGAAATCCAATTTGCCTTTCATTCAATATGTTTGTTTCTCTAAGGAAATTCAATATTCCTTTCTCTGTGATAGAACAAACCAGTTTATCTGAGGGACTGCCTACATGAGTACAACTATAATTATTTGAGCTGGACTTGTTCCCATTTTTATAAGTTAGTGTAAATTGTAAATAAAGTGATCAGACTTCTGGGAAATGCTGGGGTTAAAGTGATCCCTAGGGGATTTCAGCAGGGATTTTGGCACTTTATCCTGTTGTGGGATTATTCACCCTTCTTCATGCAGAAACCTCTATTATGTGATGGTTATTCTGATTTTCCATTCATGGGTTGGGCTGATCAGGTTTGATGTAGCCTGAAGTGGAGGGGTCTGGGTGGGTTGGGGTTGGTGAAACTTCTTCACTGAGGTGAACAGGCTGTCCCTGATTATCCCAACCTGGAGACTCCCCCTCAGTGGAGAGCAGGAATTTTAATCACTGCTGTAAAATGGGAGTGTGTGAATCCCTTCACAGAGAAGAGAGGCAGGGAAGACTTTTTTACAGGCCAGTTCTGCCTCTGGTGACAATACTGAGATATTTATCTGCTCAAGAAGTGTTGTCACATCCATGAGGGCTGTGCAGATAAACTGAGTGACAGTGAGCTGGGAGAAACAAGGACATGGGTGTGAGTAAAGGATATCTCAGGATCCAGCTGAGCTCCGTGCTGCACCTGATTTATGCTTTAAAAGCATTTTTTAAAAAAGCTTGATGGCAGAAATCTTTGGGTAATAATGATTCAGGTATCTTTGTTCAGTTCTTCATTTCCTGGGGCTGTTGGGTGCATTGACACTCAGCAATATTCAGATAAGAGCTGTGCTTGCAAACACAGGGAGCAGCAAACTACTGATAGAGAATGGGGGTCTCCAAACTCTTTTGAATGCACCTCCTTATCAGCAAAAAAAAAAATCTGAGCACGCCTCCTGATGTATGTCTTTATTTATATACACATTTATTCATCTGTGGCACAGAAATACACATGTACACAGGTATTCCTGTGCTAATGTGAATATACAGAAAAACATAGATTAGAAAAGGAATTATGAATATATAGAAAACCAGAGATTAGAAAAGAAAGGCATAAAGATAAAAAAAATACTGTTTAAAATATTTATTTTATTAATGGTACAAAAATATTTCATTCCTGCACCCCAGTGGATGGTTTTGTGCCCCTGACTTTGGAGGACAAAAGGCTTGAAGCAAGGAGACATGGCCAATGTGACATATTACAGGTGTTTTGGCACACTGTCCAGTTTCCTCGGGATTTAGATATTTTCCCTCCAGGAAACGTTGCTTGTAGCAGCTTTTGTGTTCCAGTCAGGAATTTAATAGTCCATAGAAATGACACAAGTATTTTCTTTCTGAAGTGGCTTCTCTAGGTCAGTGCTGAGGCACAGTGCTGTATGCAGCTTTCAGAGTGCCTGTTGGAAAGCAATAATTCCATGGTGGAATGTGCTGGCCCAGCACTGAGCTCTGAGAAGGGAGAGGAAGCAGTAATTCCATGGTGGAATGTGCTAGCCCAGAATGGAGCTCTGAGAAGGGAGAGAAATGCTGAATTCCGTGTTGGAATGTGCTAGCCCAGCACTGAGCTCTGGGAAGGGAGAGAAGGCAGTAATTCCATGATGGAATGTGCTAGCCCACTGAGCTCTGGGAAGGGAGAGGAAGCAGTAATTCCATGGTGGAATGTGCTAGCCTACATTGGAGCTCTGGGAAGGGAGAGGAAGCAGTAATTCCATGGTGGAATGTGCTAGCCCAACACAGGAGAAAGGGAGAGAAAGCAATAATTCCATGTTGTAACATGCTAGCCCAGCACAGAGCTCTGGGAAGGGAGAGGAAGCAGTAATTCCATGATGGAACATGCTAGCCCAGAGTGGAGCTCTGAGAAGGGAGAGGAAGCAGTAATTCCATGGTGGAACATGCTAGCCCAACACAGGAGAAAGGGAGAGAAAGCAATAATTCTGTGTTGGAACATGCTAGCCCAGCACAGAGCTCTGAGAAGGGAGGGAAACGCTGCATTCCCAGAATCTGGCGTGGATGCTCAGTGTCGCCTTTCTCTCCAGCAGGGGAGTGCAAGGCCAAGGCGCGGCCCCCGAAGGCCAAGGCCNAGCCCCGGGCACGGAGCAGGCCCGGCCCGCGGCCCCCCTGAACGTGGTGCAGCCCTCAGAGGCGCCGGCCGAGGAGGACGACTTCAAGCCGCGGCCCATCATCCCCATGCTGTACGTGGTGCCCCGCAGCAAGAAGGTGGTGTTTGACAAGGAGCACATGTCCTGCCAGCAGGCCTTCGAGCAGTTTGCCACGCAGAAGGGGCTGGGCTGGCGCGAGCAGGGCCCGCTGCAGAGCCCGGGCAAGGAGCAGGACGGCGCCGAGGCGGAGCGGCCGGAGCTCACGGCGGAGGTCAGTGGTCACAGGTCAGGCTGGGTGCAAGCAAGACTGATTTACAGCTCTGCTAGGCAAAATCTGATCAAACAGATCCTTCCCTCCCCACCAGGGAATGGAGGCAGCTCTCTGCACCCCAGGCTTTTTCAGGGAATGATGTGCAGGATGATCTGCTGGTCTTGAGGTCTTCAACCCTGTGGCGGGGTTGGAAATGGATGGTCTTTCGGGTCCCTGCCAATCCAAACCAGTCTGGGATTCCATGAGTCACAATTTCTGTGGAGTTCCCATCTGTGTGTATGTGGTTGAGCAGACTTTTCACGAGCTGATGGAATTGGCAGCTTGCAGATGTTCTGAGGCTGTCCTGATTTGAAGAAAACTCTGTAGTTTACCCAACTTCTTAAGAGTTGGTGTTGGCCTTTATCTGCTCCAGGAGTTGGCTTGGAAGGCTTCAGTGGTTCAGCCAAAAGGCAGAGAAAAGTTTGCTGTGTGAATCCAAGAACTCTCCATGACAGGGGCTCTGCCTCTCTTGTCCTGTTCCTTCCTTTGGGGTGCCCATCCTGCTTGTTGTGCTTCCTTCCAGGCTTCTTCTGCCTTCTCCAAGATGAAGATGGAGATCAAGAAGAGCCGCCGGCACCCGCTGGGCAAGCCCCCGACGCGCTCCCCGCTGTCCGTGGTCAAACAGGAGACCTCGAGTGATGAGGGTGAGTGAGCAGCACCAGGGACCTGGGGATGTCCTGTCTGACCCAGGGAATTGCTGACAAAACTGGGTGGCCTGAAACTCTGTGTCACACATAGCTGGTAGGAAATGCAGCGTGTTCCCGTTTTGATAACCCAGCTGGAAACGAAACTCCTCCGTGGGAGGTGTCACTTCTCACCTCCCACCCTTTTTCACTCAAGAAAAATATTTTGCTGGCTGCAGAATGAGGCAGCATTTTGAGCAAAGGGAAAAAAGAGTTTGCAGAAAATAATATCTTAAAAGCAAAGCTCTGTCTTGGATATTGCAGTGGGATGAGGTCTTTTCCCCTTGGAGTCAGTGGAGGTCAGATCTGCTCTCATGTGTGTGAGGAAAGTCAGTTCTAACCTTTTGCTTGCCTCCTAATTCACATCAGTTTGGGGTCCAACTTTCCTTGGCAGATACAGAAATGAGAATTAAAATGTTTTTTGGTGTTTAACTGTACAACACTGATTCTTCTTTCCCCACATTCCAGTCCCCAACAGTCTGGACCAAGGGGAAAGAAAAGATTCTTACCTCTCACACTGTTTTGTCATGTAATTTCCCACTTTGAGGCCTTTTCCACATTACTCAGAATATGGACAATGCCCCAGTAAGGAGCTTTTGTGTGCTGGGTTGGGCATGTGCGTGTAGCTGGCAGTCCCTGCTCACAACTCCTCATTCCAAGGGACATCATCTTTCCTGTTCACTCTCCTTCAGGAATGCATCCATTGATTTTAGAGCAGCCTCCTGCAGGAAAGGCTTCTGAACACACAGAGCTCCTTTCCTCACCAAGGAAGATGCATTTGATGCCTTCCAAGTGTGTAACATGGAGTGAAGTGTGCAGTGGCAGCTGAGACTTGTTATCTTGTTTTGGTGTGAGACCTTGGAACCAGCTCTGTGCTGGAGGATCCTCATTAGGCAGATTCTTCTCACTGCTTTGACTTGCTGGATGCTGTTTGGGGACTTGGCTGGTGGAGCAGGAGCAGCTCTTGTGGAAGCTGGCATTTCTTGGGGACTGATTTACAGCTCTGCTGGGCAAAATCTGATCAAACAGATCCTTCCCTCCCCACCAGGGAATAGAGGCAGCTCTCTGCACCCCAGGCTTTTTCAGGGAATGATGTGCAGGATGATCTGCAGGAGGCTGCAGGAGGAACAGTGAGCATGTAAATTAAGGGAATGCACATGTTATATAAAGATTCAGCCCAGACAAGTTGTTTGCAGTGTGGGAGCCATCCTGAATGCTGTGTGTCCCCCTGGATCCATCCTGGGAGGAGCCAAGGTGATAGCACACTACAGTCATTCCCTTTCTTCTCTCCCTCTGTCACTCTGGATTAGGCTGCTGGTTTCAGTGATTTCACTGGTGTCATTAATCCTGATGTGCCTTGACTGAAATTTGGAGAAATGTGGGTTTTGATTCATGTCTTATAAATAAATGCTTTTTAGGAGGTAACCCTCATATGAAATGTGACAGAGCCACATACCCAGCACTCATCACCTCAAAAAAGGATTCATCAAACACAATAAAATTTCCACATTGTCTGACAAATATGTTATGGGCAACATTTAAAATCTGAGAGGTAAACTCAGCCATTAACATTTTATTCCAAGTTCCTTTTATCCTTTCAGGTAGCCCAAGAGTCAGAAAATCTTCAAAGGGAGGGAGAACTGGGGAGGAGACTTAGACTTGTAGAGCAGAACATAAACTGCTTATTTCCAGTAATTAACAGTGAAGCAGTGAACAATTTGGCTTAATGTGCTGAGCTCTGGGGATAATGTTCTTCCAAGATGTTTTTGAGTTCCCTGTTCTTTTGGAAACTTTGCAGATTGGTGATGCAGGGAATGATTTACATTCAGCCTTGTGTGGAAAATGTCTTTAACACTTACAGTGACTCAAAACTCCTTCATAAGGAGGGGTAAGAAACTCAGACCCCCAGATTGCCACAAATGGATTCTGCAGTGCTTTAATCGTGAAATGCCAAGGACCTTTTAAAGGTTTATAAAATAAAGAATTAGCAAACTAATTAGCAGGAGCAGTCTCTGGCAGAGCTCTGGCAGAGGGAGGGATGGTGGGGAGTGCAGGTGGGAGGCTCAGTGGTGTGGGAATGGCTGTACCAGAACAGCCCAGGGTAGCCCCAGGCAGGGTTGGTGTGTGCAGCTCTGGGATGCACCTTGGGAGGGTTGGGTCAGGCTGGGGGGTGGGAATGGGAGTTGGCCTGGCCACAGCAGCACCAGCTGCATCCCCACCTCCCAGAGCATGCTGGAGACAGGAAAGGGGCATTTCTTTGCACTGGCATCATGTCTTTTGAACTTACCAAAGTTCAAATTAAATCTTCATGAAAAGATGGTGGAGGTTTCACAGCTGGAAAGGGAAGGGAGTTACAAAGGCAGTAAAGCTCCATTCTCTCCTTCCTCGTGGCCAGTTCCTTCAGGTCACTGCTGTCCCTGTCTTGTGTCTCCTATCCCTAAAGGGGATATCCTGTCCATTTAAGGAAGTACTTGGGGCATAGGCATATGGGAAACTGTGGAGGACTTGAATGTTTTTGTTTATTGCACTTCTTGTGTTGTTGAGATCTGAGCTGTTTAACTCACCCTTGCTTCTTTTGCCTCTTCTAACCGTAAACTCTTTTGTCTTTACTTACTGCTCATTGTTTTGGGATTTTTTTTTTTTCCTTTTTTTTATTCTAGAAATGTTTCCATTTTCTGGAGAGGAAGATATGAGTGATCCAGAGGCTTTGAAATCTTTACTTTCCTTCCAGTGGAAGAACAAAGCACTTAATTTCCCAGCTGAAAGGAAGTTCAATGCAGCTGCTGCCCTGAGTGAGCCATACTGTGCTGTCTGCACCCTCTTCTACCCCTATAACCAGGTAATTCCTCATCACAGAGTCAGGGAATCATTAAGGTTGGAAAAGACCTCTAGGGTGAAGTCCAGCTGTCAGTGCCCCACCACTGTGTTCACCCTAAAGCCACATCCATGTGTTTTATATCCACTTGTTTTTTGGGATGGTGACCCTACCAATTCTCTGGGCAGCCTGTGCCATTTCCTGACCACACCTTCCATGAAGAGATTTCTCCTAATATCTCATCTAAACCTCTGGCACTGCTCAGATGGATGAGTTAGGATGCAGACATTTCTGATAAAGACAAACACATACAAATTTGCACACCAAAGACATGTGTTTGGCAGTGATTGGAGCCTTTTTTGTTATCTTTCCTGGCTTCTCTGGCTTGCTCAGTGTTCACTTTGAAATCACACTGAAAGAGCTTTGCAAACACTGTTCCATGCAGAGAAAAGTCACACCAGGCTCTTGTTTCCATACGGGCCCGAGTTGCTGAATTTATGCAAACAAGCCACAAAATAAAAATTTACTGAGTAAGCACATCCATCACCTTTTTTTGGAAACCACCAATATGCTTTGGGAGATGTTATAAGCAGAAAGGCAAAATTCATCAGATGAATTAGTTATTTGTGCAGTTGTGCATTGATTTGTTCTCACATAAAGCCAAATCTGGCTTTGTGTGCCCACCAGGAATTCGTGCCTTAGATACTTGTAGCTGTGTTGGAAGCTTTTCCTGAGGAAAGCAGAACCCACCTCCCCCTTCAATAAAATCTCTTGATTTATTATACAGACTGAAAATAAAATATCTGTTCTGATTGCTGGCTGTTGTGAAGAAAACTGGGTGCAGCTGAGCTGGTTTTATCCATTGCTATTAACTCTGTCAGCTACCAGAAACCTTGAGATGTCCTTCAGGAGAGTTTCTTGCAGGAAAAATAGGGGAGGATGCCAAAGGGATGGGAGAGGGGGAGGGAAGGTCTTGCTTTTAGTAATATTTTCCTTTTTATTTTTCCTTGGTGTTTTCAGCTGCAATTTAGGAATTTAGATTTTTGCAGAAGAAAACCAGGAAAAGCTGCTCATTATTGTAATGCTTCATTGAGCTTCCACAACAAATTACAGATCCCTGAGAAAGAGGGGGAGAAGCAAGGGGGGGGAATCAGGATTTTAGGCCGTTTTTTGGTGTCAGGTGTTGGGTGACCATTTTGCAAAGGGAATGCTCAGAGTGGAAAGTGAAAACCATGGCCAGGAAGAGGGGGTTGCAGTGATGGGGTTTTCTCTGCAGTCCTCACAGGTGGAGAAGGAAGCTGCCCCGGTCTCCACAGGGGAGCCGTCCTCGTTCGTGCACCTTTCCAAGTGTGGGCAGAAGACCAAGCCCCTGATCCCAGAGATGTGCTTTACCTCAAGTGGAGAAAACACAGAGCCCCTTCCTTCAAATTCCTACATTGGAGAGGATGGAACCAGTCCCTTGATATCCTGTGCCAAATGCTGCCTGCAGGTTCATGCTAGTGAGTGTTTCACCTTCCCCAAAACCTTTGGGTCTGAGAAACTCAGGAGTTTGTGTGTTGCTGTATTTGAGTTCCTTCTTGGCAGGTTTGTATCCTGTCACTCCCATTTTTATCTTTCTTGGTACAAGGATACCAGGAATCCCAGAAAGGTTTGGGTTGGAAGCACCTTAAAGCTCATCCAGTTCCCATCCCCTGCCATGGAGAGGGAACCTTTCTCTCAAGGCACATCTGTGTATTCAAGTCCATCTTGACTGATCTTAAAAATACACACCAATATTCTTTTTACTGCTTATTTTGTTGGCTGATTCTTCTCTGTCTCACAGAAAAGATTCTTTCTTTTGATACTTTTCATTTTTTGTAATAAAGCAGAACTCAAAGGCTTTATTGCACTCTTTTCTCTCACATATTTTGTTCCAATATTGTTCTGCTGGGGGAGGCTATATTGTTCCTGCATGCAGCAGAGATTATGGAGTAGTTTGAGATATATTTTATTAGTGTCTGTGATAGTGTTTGTAGTAATGGCACTTGATTACAAAAGGGAACATATGTCTGTTTGCTTCCCTGATAGTTATGTCTAAAAGAAGATCTGATTAATCCTGGTGGAGTGTACCTTCAGTGGAGATTGTACAGCATCCAGTTAACATTTGTGACGAATTACTGTTCAGCTGTTTGATCTTGACAGATGGGGAATCTTATTTGACTTGCATCAGCTGGAATTACTTCTGTTGTTCCAATTTTAGAGTCTGCAGGTCCCTGTGCAGCTCAGCAGGGCTGGGGAACTGGAAGGCAACTTTTGTTTCTGTGCTGAATCCCTGATTATGGTCATTTATAGCTAATCAGGCCAGGGGATGCAGAGTAGGTGTGAGGAGGAAGATTTCACCCTGCCTTCACAATTTAGGGCTGCTGCATCTTGTCCATCCTTAGGCCTGCAATAGTCCAGTCTATCAGAATAGTTTCTGTGGCCAAATTCTATTTAAGGACAGAGGGGTGTGAGCAAGATGATGTTAATCTTCAGGCTCAGACCTGAGATCCATCTTTTTTTAGAGAAACTCAGTTTTATATTTTGTCTATACTCTCCCTTTTGAGGGTAGGACAGGACAGGTGTTAAATCTGGTGGAGGCTCCAGTGCCTGGTGCTCTTTGTGCTCTGTGACATCCCTTTGACTTTGCTGCAGAGAATCAATTTGCTTTTATTGCAGGATTGCAGTGGTGAGGTGTATTTTGGCTGACTGTAAAACCAGCTGGCAGCCTGTGTGTTCTTGGGAAATGCCCTCTCAAACTGTGCTGGCTTCCAGCAGCCAGGCCCTATGGCGAGGGGAAGGTTTGGTAAGGTTTCTGGGCTTTTGAGACACTGAACAAAATCCATAAAAAGAGCATGTTTTTCTTGGATTATCCTTATGGGACAACCTGGGGTTCAGTAAACGGGACTGTTCTGCCCTCACAGAAGCTCTGAGGCTGGAAAAGACCTTTAAGGCCATCAAGTCCAAATGTCAGCCCAGCACCACCACCCTGCCCACCACTAGCCATGTCCCCAGGTGCCACATCCATGGATGTTTTGACCACTTCTAGAGATGGTGATTCCACCTCTGCCCTGGGCAGGCTGTTCCAATGCTTTACAACGTTTACCATGAAGATATTTTTCCTAATTTTCAATCTAAACCTATCCTGATGCAGCTTGAGGCTGTGCTCAGGGTCTGGCTCTCCCTCAGCTCAGTTTTGGACTGAACACCCCTGTCCCTGTTCTAGGCCTGGGTGGAAGTTGCTGCCCTGCTTTGCCATATGATGAAAAGAGACCTCAGATGTAGAGAGCAGCTGCAGATCCATAGTATTGACTTCTTTTGACATGCTGTTTATCTGGTTAAGTGGATGATATTTATAAATCAGGCTGTGTTGGCAATCCCAGTGCTTTCTGAATGTCTTCTTTTAAGTTTAATTCAGTAATTTGAGATTGTTGTTCCCAGCTGAAATTTTCTGATCAGTCTGTTAGGATAGGTGAAGGCTGGATGAGATTTTGTTAGGAAGGATGGAGGCTGGAATGAGCTGTGTGTTAGTTGAGATGCTTATCTTCAATTTTCCACTCACTTTACAAGCTTGCAGGAATCACATAGATCTACTTTTCCAAAACTGTATTTGTGTATTTTCCCCATTGTTTTCAGTGACAAACCTCAGTGCCTTTTATAGAATTTTAAGGACTCTTTTTGTTCTTATTTCCCTGTCTTTATAATGGGCATAATACCACTTTACTATTTTGGTGTTGTTGTAGGGGAATTTGGTGCTTGCATGGTACAGTAATTGATGCTCTGTAAAATGGAATGTTTTTAACACTTCCTATAACCATAAATTAAATACTGTTAACCATGTGGAATGCAGGTATTTAATTTCCTTGCAGTACTATTGGGCTTGTCCTTCCTCATAACACCACACAGCAAAAGTAACTGCTTCAACCTTGCCAAAATTCTGTGCCCTTCCCTGTTTTGATGTGTGAGTGCACTCCAGCAGTGGTGGCATCACCTTGGAGCCCAGCTCCTGCCTAAAGAAACAAAGTCTTGCTATTGTAGTCCTTAGAAAAGTGAAAAACAAATGTGAGGGTTACCTGTGGGGGGGATTTTGGTTTGTTTGTTTTCAGACCTGCTGGTCTCAATTCCGATTTTGTCGGAGCCTGTTGAATACAGCTCCTCAAACTCTTTCAAAGTTGCTTCTGAACTGAAAAGTCATGGAGTCAAACTAAGAAGTGTTGTGAAAGGCCTGCTTTGACGAGGCTGTGGCTCTGTTTGTTGCAGGCTGTTACGGGATACGCCCAGAGCTGGTGAACGAGAGCTGGTCGTGCTCGCGGTGCTCGGCCGGCGCGTGGGCAGCGGTAAGGCCTGCACACAGCACCCTTCCCCCTGGCCCTGCTGCCATCACCCAGCTGCTTCCACAAACATGGGTGGTGGGAGGATTCAGGTGGTCTTTGACACCTTAAGTGGGGTGTAGTCACTTTCTGGGGAGGATGAACTTTTGGGTCCCGTTCTGAAGGAGTTGTGTTCCTGCAGGAATGCTGCCTGTGCAATCTCAGGGGAGGAGCTCTCCAGATGACCACTGATGGCCGGTGAGTGCTGCTTCTGAGTGTGTTTTCCTTCCATACTGCACCTAATCTCCTTGTCTTGTGAATTGGTCTTAATGTTCAGTGTAGCAGCAAGTTTTGGGGTTCTGGAGGGAAGTGCTCCTTGTGGACTTGGCAGGATGAGCCCATATGACCATGCTGCCCTACACTGCACCAGGCTGCTCAACAGCAGAGCTTTTGAACTCCTGCTGAATGTGGTTGTTTTTCAGAGAAAAGTCTTCTCTGAGAGTGTTTAGCACTGTGCAATATCAGGTGTAGAAGAAGGTTGATCTCTGTTGTTCCAGAGACATTTACCTTGTGCCACCCTGATTAACAGTCGATTGGGAACGTTGCCAAAGCTGCCAGCCCCTGGAAATGTGCCTCGATGCTGAGGGAGGCAGGGAAATGTTAACTGCCCTCCTGAGCTTTTCATTCAAATGATGGCAGGCCCTGATTTGTGTCTTCACTTTGCTCCCCAGGTGGGTCCACGTAATCTGTGCTATTGCTGTCCCCGAGGCGCGTTTCCTCAATGTCATAGAGCGTCATCCTGTGGATATCAGCGCCATCCCCGAGCAGAGGTGGAAACTGGTGGGTGTCTTTTACTGGGAACAGTGTTTGGGAACAAGAGCCAAAGGGAAAAGCTGTAACTAGACAGAAAATCATTGTGTGGGTTCGTGAAGCAGCTGAGATTGGAGGTGATCTTGCTTTCATTTCCAAACAAAAGCTGCATCGTTTGTGTCTGCTGAGCCCTGTCAGTGCTTTGACACACAACCAGCTCTGATTTCCAGATGTGCCTTTACTCTCTGGGAGTGTGCTGTACCCTGTGCAGAGCCTGGGACTCCTTCCCACCTGCAGTCAGGTGTAAAGGGCCTAAAAGCTCCATTTACTCCAAGTACTGCACAGCAGGAGTGCAGAGGGACATGGTGACTAGAGAGAAGCTGATTTGTTCATCTCTAATTCATCTTTCCTTACAACATTTCTCTTTTTCTATCAAGAAATCCCTTGTAGAAATGAATAAACATTTCTGTGACCCTGACTGCAAGGCAAGACTGCAAGGATTTTAATACAAGCCCAGCTCCAAGTTGTTATTTAGCTGTGTGGCCTCATCCGAGGGATTAGTAATGGACGATTCATTAGCTCAGAGCAATTTATCTTAATGTTAGTTAATGCTCCATCACTATAGTGTGTTATTGCAAAATAAATTGTGCTTTTGCTGCTTTTTTTGGTACAGAAGTCAGCTGGGTGACACAGTGTGGGATGGGGAAGGTGCTGGAGCAGTGATAGATGGGTTAGTGCTGATGGATTCGTTAACAGAGCTGCTACTTAGTGCAGCGAGCCTGGGTGAGAGATTAGGAGGAACCTATCCCTGCTTCCAGAGTTATTTCTCTGTTGTGCAAATGGGTTTTGTACACAAATGTGAATGTAAAAAGCATTCATTATTCAGCAGGAGTGATGGGGCAGCGCAGTGCCAGGGTGATAAATCTTGCAGCGGTGGCTCTTTATGGATCAGCTGACACTTCCAACGTGCATCCTCTTCATTACCAGCACTTGTAACGCTGAACTTAAAATCCTTTTACACAACACTCACTTGTATTGCTTAATGGAGCCTCACAAGGAAACATGACTTAATTTTTTAACTCTTCCTTGGCTGTCTGGCACTCCTGCAGAGCCAGGGCAGTGTCTGTGTGTGACTGCTCTGTTGCTTTGCTCTGCTCCAAAGCAGAGCCTGTGTTTACCAGAGCCTCTGCATGGACCCACTGCACCCATTTCTCCTTCATTCCTCAATTAAAACTGCAAAGTTTCATAGAATCCCAGAATATCCTGAGCTGGGAGGGTCCCCAAAGGCCATGAGTCCAACTCCTGGCCCTGCACAGACACCCCAACAATTCCACCCTGGGAGCATTGTCCAAACCCTTCTGGAGCTCTGAAAAGAAATTTTGTTTGATTTCTTCTGTTGTACTCCATTTGCACCTCATGTTTTCTTCCTTTCTCTGGGAACCTGGAAAATTTTTACATGAAGTGCCTCGACTTACACAGGCCAGTGTTGGAATTTACAGGCACATATTCCTTATGCTGCTGTTAACCAGAGCCTGGCTTGCAGCTCAAATGTCAAAGCCTGGCTTTAAGCCCTTCACTTGGAAAGTTTTAGAGTTATCAATTAGGTAAGGATTAAATAATTAATTTGGATGGCAGAATACAGAGGCAGTGGTTCTGTGGTGTGGGGTGTGAGGTACAAAGGGAGTGTAAATTGGATAAGATTGTGTGCAGAGACTCATGAGCCATGGTGGGGAGTTTTAGAATTCTTCATGGGAATTTGCAGGTAATTCCTGGAGCCTGTGGGGAGTCAGTGGAGGAGCTGGGGGCTGAGTGCTTTGGAGGTGAGCAGCTGCAGTTAGGAAGATAAACTGAGGGTGACTGAAAGGTGATGGTGTTGGAGCTCCTGACTTTGGCAATGATGGACTTGGTGCAGTACTTGATAAAATTTGGAAGATGACCTTTGTGGCTGGAAAAGATGGAAAAGGAGAGAAGGAATGATGTGAAGGGTGAGGACAGTTGATGTAAATAGATGAGGGTAGTGCAGGAGAGAGGGCAGGAGTTAGCCATTGTTATAATTTGATTTTTTAATATGTTTTTATTGTTTTAAGTTCCTGTGATGAGGGCTGAGGTATCAAGGAGTGGCAGTGATCTGGTGAAAGGTATAACATGTTCTCTAAGCATGGACCAGGTCTCCCTGTGCAAGCACAGACTTTTCAGTCCATTTGTGGGTATGGCACCATTTTCAGGACTGCAGTTTCCTGCTCCCAGATTGATGGCACATTACAGGCCTGTGCACGTAAATTATTTATGACGTGGAAATTTGGAATAATTAGCTGTCATTCCTCAGTGGAGTAAATGAATTGCAGTGTTCATCATGCAGCAGACAGCCCATTTCTTACTCTCAGCAGTGACCTGACTCTGGTGTGCATTTATTCTGAAGATTTCTCTCCTGTGCTTTGGACTCTCTTCCCTCCCACAGAAAATGCCTTTAAATCTCCATGTGCAGCTTTCCCACAGCACTTGGCACTGGTATTTCTGTCCATCCCATCTCCCACACTTCCAGATCTGCATTTTCATATGATCCCAGACTGGTTTGGGTTGGAAGGGGCCTTAAATCCCACCCAGTGCCACCCCTGCCATGGGCAGGGACACCTTCCACTGTGCCAGGCTGCTCCAAGCCCCAGTGTCCAGCCTGGCCTTGCCAGGGATGGAGCAGCCACAGCTTCTCTGGGCACCCTGTGCCAGTGTTTTACCACCCTCACAGCCAAGAATTGTCACTTCCTCCATCACTCCTTACACATCAGCCTCACTGTCACTCACATTTATCTTTTAATCATATTTGCTCTGAATATCCCTTTGCTGCAGCTCTTGTGCCTGTCACAGGGAGTTTGTGTGGGCACAGGGTGGCACTGGGTGTGTGCTAATCCTGGCTTGGCAGAATCCTGTTGGCATCAGGAGGGGCAGATTCCTGCCCTGGGAGGGTTAATGCTCCCCGAGCCCCCTGTGTGTCAGCAGCTGTCCCTGCTGCTGGGACGAGGGGATATCGACAGGTTAATAAAGGCATCTGTGCTATTGACTCCCCTCAGTCCTGCTGGGCACTTTCCTGGTGCTTATCAGCCTCTGGAACATGGTTTGCAGAGTGATAAAGGCTCAGCTTATTAAAGGCTAAACCCACGTTCTGGCAGCACTCAGGCTCTGGCTTTGAATTTCCTGGCTTTTGTTCGTTTGTGTAAAAAGGCCAAATTAATCTTTGGTGTAAACAAACTGCCTTCAGTTAATTCATAGGAAGGAATGGGACTTATTTCATATAAATGTGGGGCAGAGCCCAGGCAGGGAGGGGGGTGTTGCACAGGAATAAGGAAGAACAAATCTCCTATTCTTTGGCATCTTTTGCTTTCAAGGAAGAGAAGTGTTCCTGGAGAAGGAATCACAGAATCCCAGAATGGTTTGGGTTGGATGGGACCTTGAAGGTTTTGGAGTTCCACCCCCTGCCATGGTCAGGGACACCTTTTGTTCATTTTAATCATGAAAGGCACATTTGTCTTGTGTGTGTGATATTAATTTTGCCCTGATTTGCCTTGTCCCAACCTCAGATAAGTTAAAGAAGCTGCCTCACCCCTGGAAGTGTCCAAGGCCAGGTTGGACAGGGCTGGATGAGCAGGATGAGCTTTCAGGTCCTTCCATCCCAAACCATTCTGGGATTTGCTGATCAGTGACAGATTCCTGGAAATGTTAAAAACTGAGTGGTGTTTCCAAATGGATCCCTGGAAATGTTATGCAAGCACCCATTCTTTAGACTGGGGTCCCCAAAATCTCCTTTTCTGTATTTCTGAGGGGCTGGAAGCAAGAATTGGTGCTGTTATAGTGAGTGAGAATATTTGTCTTGTTCCCACTACATCTCCTGCTCACTGTCAGTGCCATCAGGCTCAGGATTTTTAGCTTTGAGAAAATGTAATTTCTTTTTAAAGCAGTCACACATCTTACATCGATTTACCTCATAACTGGATCTGCTTTGCAGAAAATGAGTGTGAAAATGTCTCCAACATTTCAGACCTTTTTCCCCCATAATTCTGTTTTTTTTCGTACAATGTTTTTATTTCTTTTGTTTGCAAAACCGACTGAATTATCTGCAGTGGCTCATCTGACATGGATGCCAATAAAATATTTATGGTTGATATGCTTATGCATCTAAAATAAACACACAGTATTTTTGTTCCATTATATGATTTTATATTCCATGAGATCTGATCAATACAATGTCCCATTAAATACAATCGAGCAAATTGCCACCCAGTTACTGTGTTCTGTTCCTTCAGAAAAATGGAAATGTTATTTTCCAGCAGTGCACCCGTGAGGATCCAGCTGCTGTTGGAATTCGTGAAGTGTAGGTGCAGTGTGTATGTGAGGAGGGTGAGGGTGCAGCAGTTCTCTGCTGCCACTGGTGAGTGTTTGCCCCAGTCCAAACTGGAGTCCAGATTGTCTGTGCCAGTGTGGCTCTGCAGGGCTGAGTGTCTGGAGGTGCTGGCATGGCCACAGGAGTGGTGAGGTAGGGAATGACAATATCTGCTGGATATTCTTAGCTTGCAGAGATCCTGAGTGTGTGCACACAGACACTTCCTGTCATTCCTTCTTCTTCCAGAGCATCTCTTATCTGTAGGTGGACCAAAATCATCTAGTTTGGGCATGATTTGAACAAGCAAAAAGGTTCAAATGGACAGAAATTTAACTGCTCTCAGTCAACATTTCCACTTTCTCCTTTGCTCTAGATGGAAAATCCTGGAAGCATTTGCAAGGCAGAGCCCTGGCTGTGTGGGCCTGACCCCTTGGCACAGAACATCACTTCGGCTGTGGCACTGCAGCCACGGGCTCTGCGCCGTGTGCCACGTCCCGTGGGGGCTGTGGGGTCTCTGCAGGGCTCCAGGCTCTGCTCCTTCCAGAGAGCTGAGCTCTGGGTGGGTTCCCTTGCAGAGCTGGGTGTGAGCCCCAGGTGTGTTCTTTTACAGAGCTGGGTGTGACTCCAGCTGTGTTCCCTTGCAGAGGTGTGACTCCAGCTGTGTTCCCTTGCAGAGCTGGGTGTGACTCCAGCTGTGTTCCCTTGCAGAGCTGGGTGTGACTCCAGCTGTGTTCCCTTGCAGAGGTGTGTGTACTGCAGGAAGAGGATGAAGAAGGTGTCTGGGGCCTGTGTCCAGTGCTCCTACGAGCACTGCTCCACGTCCTTCCACGTGACGTGCGCGCACGCGGCCGGCGTGCCCATGGAGCCCGACGACTGGCCCTACGTCGTGTCCATCACCTGCTTCAAGCACAAAGCAGCAAACCAGAGTGTAGGTTTTGGGCTGGCCTTGGGGCTTCTGTGCTGGGAGGTTGGATTGAGTGATTTGAGGTTTTGTTGGGTTGTTTGGTTTCTGGGTTTTTTTGAAATAGTTTCTCCCTACCTGTTTTGGCTCAAAACGTTTTGTGCTTTTAATGCAGAAGGGTTGTCCAGGGAGCCATTGCTGGGGATGGCTTTAATCTGCAAGAGGGCTGGTTTGGATGGGATATTGGGAAGGAATTCCTGGCTGTGAAGAGGGTAAGACACTGGCACAGGGTGCCCAGAGCAGCTGTGGCTGCCCCTGGATCCCTGGAAGTGTCCAAGGCCAGGCTGGACGGGGCTGGGAGCACCCTGGGAACGTGGGAGTTGTCCCTGCCATGGCAGGGGTGGGACTGGACAGGCTTTAAGGTCCTTCCCACTCTCACCATTCCATGACTCCATGGAATTTTGGACCCAGCTTTTCCAGTTGTGGCTGGCAGCTGATCCTGCTGTGTCCCTGCAGGTCCCGTTCCGGAGGGAGGTGGCCCTGGGGCAGACAGTGATCACCAAGAACAGGAACGGGCTCTACTATCGCTGCAGGGTCATTGGCACCAGCACCCAGACCTTCTACGAAGTGAACTTCGACGATGGCTCCTACAGCGACAACGTTTACCCTGAGAGCATCATTGTAAGGCAGCTCTGGGGACACTGCTGTGTCACAGGCAGCACAAGCTGTGATCTGTGCCTTGGGGTGGAACAGCAAAGCAAAACTTAACTTTTTCATTTTAATTTTTAAGTTGTTGCTTGCCTAGAAAATCTCATCCCGCTCTTCATGATAGATCTTGTTTCTGACATTATCTCATTTATTTTTTTGGTTGCTTTACAAAGATGTGATCTTGCTGAATGCAGATGACTTCACAGAAAGCAGTGTTTGTTCTAAATTTCATCCTATTTGTTTTGTGGTTGAATAATCTTATTTTTCAACTGACAAGTGTGATTCATGGGGGAAGCAGATTGTTCGTAAGCACTTCTGGTTCAAAACAGGGAATTCACTTAATAGAGGGAATGTCTAGAAGAGGCTGATTTGTCAGCTCATGCATTGCCTTCCTGATTGTGCCACTGATTCACTGAGTTGCCCTGCTTGTTTTTGAGATACAGGAGATGTGATGCTGTGGGATTTGAAATGAGAAATGTCCATGAACTGGGTGCTGGCAGCAGAAGGAGCTGCCAGAGTCGGTTGCTGGCAGCTCTGGCTGGTTTTGTTTGAGATGCCCACATTTAATCACAAGTGCAGAAATGTATCTTATTGCTCATTACCATGTGGTTTTAGCACACCTCTGGCTCCTGAGCTCTGGTGGAGTTGTGTCTCTGACCCCTCTCTCTGTCCTCAGAGCAGGGACTGCATCCAGATGGGGCCCCCTCCGGAGGGGGAGCTGGTGCAGCTGCAGTGGACGGACGGGATCATCTACAAGGCCAAGTTCATTGCAGCCCAGATCAGTCAGATTTACCAGGTGAGTGTGGCAGAGGGATCCCTGGGCTGTGCTCCAGGGTGGGAGAGCTGAGCCTGCACCAGGGATGGGCTGCTGGAGCTGGGCAGAGCAGGAGGAGGATTTGGGAGCAGATGATTTCTTCCCTCTGAGTTTGTCCAGCCTGAACTTGACACCCCTATTAAACTGTGCTCTGTGTCCTTCTGCTTTATGCAGAAAAGTGTATTAAAGTCTTGGGCAAAGGAAATAAGAATCTCTTAAAAACTTTTAATAGTTTTAACATTTTGCTGTGCACGTTTCCATGAATAAACATCCCTGGAACATCTGATGCATAATTCATGATATAATCAGTGCTTAGCAAAAAGGGTTTCATGGGAGGAGTTTTTTGTACCTGGCTGACTATTTCTGCTGGTTGAAGTACAAATGTACTTTAGTAGCTGGAGTTGTTTCCTTGTGACCTGTGAAAATGCTTTGTTTAAGATGAAAGAAATTCTTATTACCATATTGGCCTGAATAGAGGGCTGCTTTTATTACAAGTGAAAAGCTGCTTTTTTCAGGATATGAATCAAAAATCAGTAGAAATGTGAGGTGCTGGGCCAGCTGGAGTACAGATATTTTGGGATCCATGGAGAACTGAATGAATCCACTTGGATAAGACAGAGGTGCCTGAACAGCACTGAAAGCAGCACTTTTTGGGCTCAGCATCCTCACCAGAGCTTGGGAGTGCTCATTCCACAGCAGCCCTGGAGACATCCATGGGAGCTGGCCCCTGATGCTTCCTGGGTGTTCCTGGAGGGCCCAGGTGTGGCACAGGCTGGGAATGGGCTGTTCAAGTGCTGGCTCTGAGTTCATCTTCTGCCTCCCTGCAGGTGGAGTTTGAAGATGGCTCTCAGCTAATGGTGAAGCGTGGGGATATTTATACCTTGGAGGAAGAGCTTCCCAAGAGAGTCAAGTCTCGCCTGGTGGGTACCAAAATAGCAAACAATAAACCAGCTGCAGCTTGCAGAACCCCTTCACATTTTCTTCATGTATTTTTTAGACATTAGGTGAACACAGCCTCCAATTTCTGTGGCTGTAAAACTGCTTGTCATTCCCAAAATACACAGAGTGGAAGAAATCCTGGCCATGGATGCTTGAGAGGCACAGAAATGATTTTCCTTTGCACGTGTTCAGCTCAGAGTTTTATTTTCTCTGGTTAAAAGATTATGTTCAGATCATTTTACACCATATGAATTCAGTTATATGGAGTCATCCTGTCCAAGTATGAGGTGAACTGAGCTGCAGCTCAGGGGTTTCTGGAGAACTGATTATCACCATGGGACCAAACCCCCTTTCCCCACCAAACTGGAGATTTAGAGTGTGGTTCTTACCCATAAATCTCCTAATCTACAAGATCAGGCTGTCTTTAAGTGCATACAGTGGAATTACTGAGCCTAGAAAAGATGAGGGAATTATTTCATAATTTTTTTTTTTTTGGTTCCAGACCTGCTGGGTGTTTTCAGACCTGGTGCTTTACCCTTTAAAGCCATTTCATTTAACCAGGTGATGGGGCTGGAGAATGCCCAGGTTGTTCCCAGCCCAAGGGGTCTGTGGGTCTCTCCCTGTGTTCCTGCTGTGCTCCTAATGGTTGTTTTGTGTCTCCTGCAGTCCCTCAGCACTGGGGCCCCTCAGGAAGATGTATTTTCAGGAGATGAAGTGAGAGCAGCCAAGCGTCCCCGGCTGGGGAATCCAAGAAATCCTGAAGAATATGGACAAACCCCAGATTACTTGGCCTTTATGGAGAGCCTGTTGCAGACACAATACCAGCCTGGGACTCAGAGCAACATGTTTTAACCAGGATTCATTGAAAATATTCAATTAACCCTTTTTGAGTTAGTGGAAAAATAAATAGGAAACTTTGGAATGGAAGACCAGCCCTGTGCAATAGTCTGCTGTGAATTTCTTTCATCTCCTCTTGGTTTGGACTGCAGGAAATCCCTGTCTGGCTGCTACCTCGACCTTGCCAGGAGTTGCTGACCAAGAGCTGGGGAGCTTGGAAACCCTTCAGCTTTTCACACGGAGACTTTGGAAGAGTTTCTACAGATGGAGCTTTGTGACTGGTTCTTTTTTATGAGGAAAGGGTTAAAATTTAACAAAATGACTTTTTCAAATCTGTCAAACTTTTGTCTTTCAAGGTGCTATTACATTGACTACTGAAGCAGCCTTTGGAATCGTGTTTTCTGTACATAGACGTCACCTTTGTGAAGTTTTCTATGAATGAGCATTATTAAAAAAAAAAAAGCAAGCAAAAATAGGAAAACGAAAGTTTCCACAAAACATTTTTCTAGATTATGGCTTTAAAACAGAAAATAAATTAAATCCTCCCCCCTCACCCCCAAATGAATTGTGACTGATGTTACAGCGGGGAGAGGGAGAGCAAGAGCAGATGTCCTGGAATGTTCTGGGTTCTTCTTTTGTAAAGAAACACTATCTTTGTAAGCTGGGGAAGGTGGGGGAAGAAATGTTCACCGCTGGGATGTTTCTGCCATTGGCTCTCTGCAAGCCCTGGGATGGATGTTGGCATCGCTGCCACGTCGCCAGGGAGGGGCTTAGGGAAGAAATGGCCAGGTTTGGGTCATTCCTGTCATCTTCCTTCCCCATCTTTGCCATCACAGTTGCTTTCTAGTTCAGGATCAGCATGGCTTTGAGTTCCAGTGTGCCACCCTGGTTTGGCAAGTGTTCTGTTGCTGCTTTGTTAGCTCCCCACGAGCCGGCCCCGTCCGCTGCGGCGAGAGGCTCCCCGGCAGTGCTTCTCCCTTAGCACTTCTCCTTTCTCTTTCCTTTGTCTCCTTATTTTTTAAATTTTTTTTTTTTTTTGAGTTGTGCTCCTTACAGTGTGAGAATCATTCCATGACAGAAGCTTGGGAGGTGTTTGTATGTTTTTCTTTTATCCTATTAAAGAAGAAATTCCTCAAACATCTGATTGTCGTGACATCCTTTCCTTAAGTAAAGACTGAGCCCGTGAGTTACTCCTGGGGAAGAGGAGTGCGAGCCCTGCCTCTGACTGGACTCAGCTCACTGAGGATTGAAGGAGCATTAAAGGCAAACCCCAACCCTGAAGTGTTGAGTGGGCAGCTCCCACCTGGACCTTTGGAAATCCCCTCGGGCCGAAGAGCTGATGTGGAGCAGTGCTTGGGAAGGAGCCTGATCCAAACCCTGCCGAAGTCACTGCAAAGTCTTCCACTCTCTTTGGAGGACCTCAGTCAGTTCAGAGGGAGAGGAGAGGCAGTGCTGGTCCCGAGCTGGAGGGGGCTGTGGCAGAGCTGGGAAGGTTCCAGGGGGGAGAGGAGAGGGCACCCGGACCCTCCCCTCCTTCCACACCCCAGCCAGGCCAAGAGCAACCTGGAATGCTGCACTGCAATCTTTTCCACTTAATTCCCTGAAATTACTGGATGGAGAGAGACAATATTCTTGTTTTTATTATTATTTTTAAGCCCCTTTGCAAGGTGGTCGTTGTTCCGGGGAGAGGCTGTTAAGCAACGCTCTGGCTGGATCTTTAAGGGAATAAGTGGGAAGGATTTGTAGGCTAGCAGATGGTAGATTAGCATCTTAAGAGACTCCATGGGTATTAAACTGTCCTAGTGAAAGAGTGGAGATAGAATAAAGCAATTTAATTCTTTTTTTTTTACTTTGGTTTTGTTCTCCCTTGAGGATTGGAGGTCCCATCCTTTCTCCTGCCTCTGCTACGGGTCCTTGTTGTGTGCGTGGCTGCGCGTGCGTGGTTGTGAGACCTTGGAAACAGGGTTCTGCTTTTGGTTTTTTTTTTTTTTTTTATTTCTGAGTTTTTGACGTTTTCAGTAGATGTCTCCACGAATAAAACCAAACTGAGACTAATAAAAGTTTAAAAAAATTGGCAAGGTTCTCCCGAGCCTCGGTTGTTCCTCCTACAGAGCTGTCTCCTGTCGGTTGAAATGTGATTAAATAGAAAACTTGCTGTATAAAAGACTAAGAATGTTGCCAGGCCACGAGAGAAATATTTAAAACAATTGAAAGAGAAATTTAACCAGCAGAGGAATTTTTTTGGAGGTGGGAGGGAAGGGTGGGATGGGATGAGTGGTTGTTAGCAACGGGGAATTTCCTCTGCATGTTTGAGTCCTGCAATAGCTGTATCCATATGTAGTACCTTTTCCAAATACTATTTATATTGTAAAAACAGAAGTGTGTTTCCTCACCCCTTATTCAGATGCTGAGTTATGTTGAAACATGAACCTGGTGCAAGGCCTTTCTCTCTTTCTGTTGATTTTTAAATCCCTCTTTTTGGTTTAGGAATGACTTGTGCAGGTTCAGGATAGTGGCCATAGTGATGGCCTCTGGGCATCAGCCTATTGAAAAGGAAATAGGAAATGCACATTCCTACCCCTTCCTCCAGTGAAATATATTTGTGTCTGATTATGTGCTATAAAAAGAATGATTATTTTTTTTTTCCTTTCTCCCCCTAGATTAAGGCTGTGATGTATTTTTTGCCTATTTTTTTCTCTGCCTCTAGGTTCAAAATGAATTAAAAGCTGTTGAGCATTTCAGAATGACACTTTTTGGGGGGTTGAAGTCTCTTCATTTCTAAGTTTAAAGTCTTGTGCAGCAGGAGCTCGTTGAACCTCCTCCAACAGCATCTTCCTGAAACTTCATTTAAACACCTTGAATTTCCCATCCAGAGCTTTCAGGTTATCTCTTGTTCCCTGTCCCAAGAGTGACTGTGCTGGCACAGGCACACAAAAAAGGCAGTTTTGGCACAATCCTGAGACTCAAATGAGCTGGAGCTGTTGACACAGAATTATTTGGCAGCTTTGGTAGCAGAAGAAAAGTCCTTGGGTTACTTGCTCACCAATAGAAAATCACTGGGAGTTATTTATTCTGCATGACAGCAGCAAAACAATTAAATTTTTGGTTTCCAACAGGGGAAATGTAAAGGTCACTGTGCAAATACTGTTTGGAATTACACAGTGACCAGAGTTTAACCACTTTTCCTGTGGAACAAACAGGATTTTGGCTCTGTTTCAGCACAGTTCACTTTGGCTTACCTCTCCACCCCAGCCTTGCCATTTCAGATGCCAGCTGCTAATATCCCCTAGCAAACGAGCTCGCAGCCAGCCTGTCTCTGAAACAGGAGTGATACCCTCCCCTGTGCCCCAGATCAGGGTTTAAAAATAAAGAAATGGCCAGATCCACTGCTCATCTGCTTCATTTAACGGAGCCATCTCTGGAAAATGCAGCAAATTGTCTTTGATTAGGAGTGAATGGTCAGTTACCCATGATCCAGGCCAAGATGCTGCTGCCTGGAGAGGAGCAGGGATTCATCTGCCTGACTAAAGAGATGAATCTGAGTTGATTGGAGGTGCAGAAGGGTCACTGGGCAGCTTTCTCTGTGGAGGAGCCACGAGGTGGGAGAAGAGCTCTGGTGCAAGTCTGATTTCCTCTGGTGCAAGTCTGATTTCCTCGTGGCTCTGCTTAGAGCTGAGGTTTCCTTCTCTTTATCACCTGAACAGCTCGGAGCCACTTGGAGCTGGAGACGTGGTGTGTCTGGTTAATCTGGGATTCAGCTGTAACATGGAATTAACACTGCAATCCAGGGGCTTTGTGGCCTGGGTTGGGTGATTAGTGTGAGATTTTTGTCAGCACGAAGTGCAAAATCTGCCTGAGCACAACTCTGTGAGATCCCTCTGCTCGGGGGTGGGGCTGGGCTACAGGAACAATTTATCATCACATTTTTCACTAATTCAGCTTAGAGACAATTGGCTGCTCGTTAAATGCTGCAATTTCTCTCACTTCTGTGATACTCCCAAATCGAGGACTTGGTCCACTTTATCCAAATAGATTTCCCTGCAGTTTTTCTCAGAAGTGAGAGATGTCCTCAGGTTTTTTCCTGGCTGGGCTTCAGGTGTTTGTGCTCAGACCTGAGTGGTGAAGCACCTGCATCTGGCACAGACCTGGTGGAGCTCTGCCCTGAGCAGCAGCACTAAGGCCCTGGCACAGGGTGCCCAGAGCAGCTGTGGCTGCCCCTGGATCCCTGGAATACCCAAGGCCAGGCTGGATGGGGCTTGGAGCACCCTGGGGCAGTGGGAGGTGTCCCTGCCATGGCAGGGGTGGAGTGGAAGGAGAGACAAAATTTGTTGAAATTCTATTTTTTCCTGTTGGTTTTCCTCTCCTGACTTGCACCTGGATACAGCTGAGCAAAAACCACCCCTGAGCTGAGAAGTTTCTGTTGTTGCTCCAAGATGTGAAGAGTTTCTCCTGAAATCCTCCTGGGCTCAGTCTGGGAGCTCGGGCTGGGAGCTGCTGTGACACTGGGGTGGCACAGGGGTGACAGAGGGGTGGCACAGGGGTGGCACAGGGTGACACAGGGGTGACAATGCCTCCAGCACCACACCTGGGTCCTGCCAGCCTGGGAACAGGGATCAGCCTGTCCCGGGAGCTGCTGTGTCCTGCTGTAGCTTCCCAGCACTGATGTTCCTTTCCCTTTTTCCCTTTTCCCCTTTTTCCCCTTTTCCCTTTCCACTTTCCCCTTTTCCCCTTTTTTTTCCCTTTTTCCCTTTTCCCCCCTTTTTTCCCTTTTCCCCTTTTCCCCTTTTCCCCTTTTCCCCCTTTTTCCCTTTTTCCCTTTTTCCCTTTTCCCTTTTTCCTTTTCCCTTTCCCTTTCCCCTTTCCCCTTTTCCCTTTTCCCCCTTTTTCCCTTTTTCTCTTTTCCCTTCTCCCCTTCCCCTTCTCCCTTTTCCCTTTTCCTTTCCCTGCAGTGCAGCCTCTCTGTTCCACACTTCCCAGGTCCATGGCTATAACCTGGTTTTCTCCTGCCATCCTCCTTATTTTTATGTCAGTGCTCAGTGGGGGAAGTTTTTCCTTTTGTACAGCTTTGCTTTCAATTGAACAGCTCTGCTTTCCTATAGAAAATTGCAAACAGGCTCTCCCAGCTGCTTTGTTCCTACTCCATGATCGTTTCTTTCCTCAGGATTTGACTGCACTGTGTTGGGAGAGGAGGAAGAAAATTCCTTCCACGAGCAGGCTGCCAGTTCAAGGAGCTCCTGGTGTTTCCCTTAGGGCTTCCTCCAGTCCAGAGCAAGCAAAACAAATTAAAACCAAGGTGGTGGAACCCACCAGAATATTTTACACTTATTTTGGTGATTTATTAACTCCAGAGTCGATAGGGGAAATTTATGGCATTGTGTTTTTGTGTTGTTGGAGCATCCTGTGTGGATAATTCGGGGTAAGATTAATTCCTGTGTGATAAAGGAATAAAAAACCACTGTGAAGTCAGGCTTGTGTCCTGGAAATGGTTTCCAGTCCTTGCTAGAACACAGTGAAACAGGATAATGGAAAAAATAATGGGAAATGTGGTTTACTGTGTAATCACTGGCCTCTGGAGATTTTATTTTGGTGACTCAGCAGGCACAGAAATGAAAACTTGAGGCATTTGGCCACTGCCAAGGTCGTGGTTGTTGCTCTTACAGCAGGATTTGAAGTTCCACAATAAATTCAGGGCAAAAAGAAAGAGAATTCCAAGGTGTTTCTGGCACCCTTGGCAGAGAATGGGTATGAGATTAGGAATGGGGAGAATTATTCCAGGTGCTTAATTTCTTAAAGGTGATTATTTGTATCTGAGTCAGCCCTGCCCTGCTCTGCTCAGCACATCCAAAGAGGGGGATTAAAATAAAAACCAGGGAAGTTTCTGGTGTTGTGAATGCTTGGGGTCCATCTCAGGTGTTGTGAGCTGTAAAAGCACCTTTGGCACAGCTCAGCATCCCCCTGCCCAGGAAGGGCTCGGGGGTACCCAGGACAGAGACAGAGGCACAGCCAGGGCTGCTGTGGCCACCGGGAGCCCCGAGAGGGAGGAAGCTCTGCAGAGCTGCTTTAACCCCGCAGTGACAGCTCTGGAACTCTGTGAGCCTCCTCTGGAGCCTGGCAGGGGGTGATGCTCTGCTCCATCCCTCCCTGGGCAGGCCTGGCTGGGGGCACTGGGAGGGGGAAGCAGCCCAGGGCTTCAGCAGGGACCCCCCAGCTCTGCCTCCCTGCCCTGCAAGGAGCAGACAAAAGCCAAGATCTGATAATGGAGCCTGGTGTGAACAGCTGTCTGCTGACAAGTATAATAAACTGTATTAATGGTGTCATTATTATTCCCTAATTAAAAGCTAATAACTAAGAGTTAATTGCCTTTAAAAGATGAAGCAGCACCATGGCAGGGATTTATCTCTGTTTTTCTTTGCTCGCCTGGCTGTGCTGATATTTTCAGGCTAATTAATTGAATCAAATCTTACTGAAAACTAATAATCTCTCTGTGTCGATTCAGCCAATTGAATTAAAAGGTATTTGCTGTGTGCTGGGCTTAAACAACCCCTCACATATTTATAAATAGATATCTGTGTGTGTGTGGGTTGCCACCTCGGGTCACAGGGTCAGCAGGACAGCGGGCAGAGACCTCAGTGGGAAAATGTTCAGGTGGGGAAAAGTTTCTCCTCATGTTCAGAGGAGGGACATGGAACTTCCCCCAGCCAGAGGGTGGGGTTGGATGGGATTTTGGGAAGGAATTCCTGCCTGTGAGGGGGTGAGGATGAAGCTGCTCTTGCCCAGAGCAGCTGTGGATCCCTGGCAGTGCCCAAGGCTGGGCTCTGGGGCTTGGAGCAGCCTGGGACAATGGGAGGTGTCCCTGCCTTTGTGCAGACACAGCTCCTGCTTCTGCTGCTCCCCCTTTGCCCAGCCCTGCTGTGCCCTTGGAGGTGTTTTTGGGGGGCAGTGCAGTCACAGAACTGTGGGTGAAGCTCCCCAAAAAGCGACCCCTCTGCATCCCCTCTGCAGCTCCTGGCACTCGTGTGATGCCAATTGAAGGGAACCAAATGTTCTCTTTGGAAGTTCACTTTATCACTGTTAATCTTCTGTGTGGAGTAAATTTTATTAAAGTTCCCCAAAGAGCAAATTGTAAATTCATTAGGGCCCGTTTTGGACTGCACCTTCTCTCATTTTGGGTAAAAAGGAGATTAGAAGTCATCTGGGCTCTGTGATAATTAAAAAGAAGATGCTCAAACATAATTCTTAATTAAACAGCAATGAGATAAGAACTTGTGTAGTCTGCTTTTGGTGTGTTGGAAAGATGCAGAGGTTCCCATTGTAATTATGTGATTTATGATCTTCCACACAAAGATGTAATTAGTTTTTTCTCCCCCCTTTTTAAAATTTAAACATTAGTTAGATAAAAAATTGTGCAGAAATTTGAATCTCCTTTTCCTGAAGGAATAGTAATTTGGTTTGATTTATCTTTAGGTTTCAACCTAAAAAATTATTTGGAGCTAAAAGGGGATACCCTAAAATAAGACCCCTCCTGTAAGTCCAAGAGCTCTGAGGAGAAGGAGGTGAGAGAGGGGGAGTGAAAAGAAATTGTGAAAACATTTATTTCTGCTTAAAAAGGTCAAATTTGTGTTTCCAGCTGTCACCTGTGGGAAGTTTCCCCCTCTTGTGAGCTGGACCCGTGGAGGGTTTGTTGCTCTGTGCAGATGGAGCCAGCCCTGGGAGCTGCAGGGGGCACCTGGAGGAGCTTTAAGGTCTCTTCCAACCCAAACCACTCTGGGACTCCATGGGGTGGATCTGGGACTTCAGGCTCCACTGGATTCCTACCAGTGCCCCCCCAGTTGTTCTGCTTGGTGTTATTCCCTTGTTCCTCCTCCAAACACTCTTCCTTCCTGCTGTCTCTCCCGGGGTGCTGGGGTTGTTGGGGTGTCCCCCCAGACCCCTGGGTGAGGCACCGGGGCTGGTGCTGCTCTGGCACAGCTGGTGCAGCTCCAGCTGTGCCCCAGAGCTCTGGTGGCATCAGGGACACCCCCAGGGCAGCCTCAGCTCCAAGGAAACTCCCTGAGGGCACCTCCAGCATCTCCTCCCCAGCCTCTGAAAATATCCAGATATCCAGTGGCCAAAACCTGCAGGGCCCACGGTGGGTTTATTTTAATAATTTCCCT
>VZRH01000688.1:172215-208101 GCA_013397555.1 Urocynchramus pylzowi | reverse complement strand
CAGGGATAAGGGACAGGGACAGGGATAAGGGACAGGGACAAGGGACAGGGATAAGGGACAGGGATAGGGATAAGGCACAGGAATAGGGATAAGGCACAGAGATAGGGACAGGGATACGGGACAGGGACAGGGATAAGGGACAGGGATAAGGATAAGGGACAGGGACAGGGCACCTCCCACTGTCCCAGGCTGCTCCAAGCCCTGTCCAGCCTGGCCTTGGGCACTTCCAGGGATCCAGGGACAGCCACAGCTGCTCTGGGCACCCTGTGCCACCCTGCCCACCCTGCCAGCCAAGAATTGTCCCTTCCTCCATCTCTACTTACACTGTGGCACCTCAGGTGCCTGTGGTGATGCTGCAGTGGCAGTGACTGAACTTGTGGTTTCCTCCTTGGGAAATCTGGGAGCAGGCTCCCTGTATCCCCTTCCCTGAGGATGAACTTGTAGCAACAGTAAGACAATTTTCTCAACACCTCTGAGGGTATTTACTTTTTCCATTTCAGTTCTACATCTGTTCACTTGCCAACTTGGAATTTGCAACCATCTTATTTAGGAGAAGGAATTGATTTCTCGGTCTGTTACTGCTGCTCTTGGTATAATTAAAGCATATTGCAACGTGAGGAATTTCTCCTGGCCTGGGAACTGCTTTGCCACTTGGGTAATTCTGTAAACCAAGAAAAGCTTTTCCTTTTCCTCTGGAATGTAAATTACAGTTACAGCTACTTTCAAGCCTTTGTTCTGCTGCAGGGGACTGGGGGCTCTTGGTTTAGGGCTGTGCAGGGGCCTGGGGGATTTTGCAAATCAATCCCTCAGGGATTTGGCATCCAGGCTGCTGCAAATTCCAACTGAGGCACAGACTGGTTTTGCCCAGTGTGTAAATGGGAGCTGGGACCAGCCTGCTCCCTCCAAGGCCCTGGGCAAGGCTTTGCTGCTCTGAGCTTTATGGGGCAGCCCTGGGCTGGGGCTGTGGGGTCGGGGTCTGCCAATCATGGAGAGACATTGATCAAACAGTGAGGAGAATCCCTTCAGGGGTCCCTGGAGATGGGACCAGCACTGGCCAGGGCTGGGGGCAGCTCTGAGTGCTGCCAGGAATGTTCCTGCCTGGATCTGCTGTTTGGAGCAAGCACTGAGCTGTGCACAGGACACTCCACAAGGAAAACCCGAGCTGGAGGGATGGGTTTGGCTCTGCTCTCATCTCTGATAAAACAGGGCTCTGAAATCCCTGGTAAAACCTGTCCATGCCTTAACCCTGCTCCTCTGTGGGGGACTGGATCCGTGTTGGTGTCCAGCCCTTGGGACAGCCCCTGCTCTGGGAAATGTCCCTGCCATGATTTACTCCTTCCACCCCTGCTGACATCTCTAATAAACTCGCTGTCAAAGCTGTCACTTGGAGCTCATGTGAGAGAGAGAAAGAGAAGAGAGAGACAGAGAGAGGGAAAAAACCCTGGGATCAACAAGGAACAAGAGCCCTCCCCCTGCCTTGCTGCAAAGGGGCATTAATGGGCCATCACTTAGAGTTTAATTAAAACCAAAGTCAGCCCCGTGCCAGGATTCAGGCTGGTGCTGTCTGGCACAGCAAACCCAGAGAGAATGAGCTCAGAATTCCTGTTTCATTTGCTCTTTGCACCTGGGATGGGCACAGGGTGCACCGTGCACATCCCAGAGCCTGGAATCATTTGTGTTATCATTTATTTTGTAATTTGTTTTATCATTTATTAATGCCTATGTCAGGCTGTCACATTCAAAAACTGTAACTGGGATGTAATTCCAGCAGCACCTCCTGGGACTGCTCCCTGTGAGCCTCACTCTTGTTGGGCACTGCCCAGGCTCCCCAGGGAGTGGTCCCAGCCCCGAGGCTGGCAGAGCTCCAGGAGCATTTGGAAAATGCTCTCAGGGATGCTCAGGGTGGGATTGTTGGGGGGTCTGTGCAGGGATAGGGGCTGCACTGGATGATCCTTGTGGGTCCCTTCCAATTCAAGATACTCCATGACTCTGTGAAAAGATTTCATGATGTATTTGCTTCCCTGACTGGCTTCCTGTGGAGTTGGTTGGGATTTTTTGAAAGATTTACTTAGTTCCCAGCTGTTGTTTCAATTCTCTTTGCCACTCACCTTCCTGTGCTCCATGTGGAATTTATTTCAGTTCTGTGAGGGGTTTGCATTTCAACCTGGGGGAGGGTCATGCCAGCTCAGAAAAGGATGGAAGCAAAATGAGAGCCTGGAGAGCAGTGATGGGGATGATTATTGTCACAGAGAGACAGGAATAGCAGAGCTGGGAGTGCAGGGGAGCAGGGAGGGAGCAGAGGAACGCTGAGAAACAGAGCTTAGAAGAAGAATCAGCTTTTCCTTTCTACTCTTCAATGATAACATAAAGTGAGCATCAAAACTCCCCTCCCTGATGTGAGGCTGGTGAGGTGCCTGTCCTGTGTCTCGTGGCTGAGCTGTGCAGCCACTCTTGCTGCAAACTTCCTTTGAGTCCAGATGATGAAGTCAAAACTCGTTACTATTCCCAGACTGCCTGGAGGGACACGCGCACACGAGACGTGGTTACAAACCAGGAGATTTCTGGGTTTTATTCCTTTCTCTTTTCTCCTGTGCCATCAGGGTTGCTGCTGTTTGATGTGTGCTTGGCTGGAAGCACACATCTCTCACATGGAGTAACATCATTTTGGAGGTGGTGTCGTTCCCTGGGATCTCAGCTCACCTGATGCTGATCATGGCTCTCTGTGAACTTGCTAATTAATTTTTTGTTCTTTTCTTTGAGCTGGAGTCAAGCTGCTGCTGGTGGTGTCAGTGTAGGAGGGAGAGGGGGAGCTGTGGAAGGGAGGGAAGGATCCCAGAGCCCAGATCAACTCTTCCATCATTCTCCAAAGCCCCTGTCCCCACCAGTCTTTCCCTGCCATGCTCCTGTCGGGACTAAAGTGGGTGAGGAGGGAAGCTCAGGCTGGACTGGGCCTAGCTGTGAGCAGGAGCCAGGCTTGGGAAAGCCTTAGGCTTGGCTTAGGGTTTGGATCAGTGGGACAAGGGGTTTCCAGCAGCTCAGAGGACCCCAGAATGGTTTGGGTCAGAAGGACCTTAAAGCCCACCCAGTGCCACCCCTGCCATGACAGGGACATCTCCCACTGTGCCAGGACAGTGTCCTTGGACACTTCCAGGGATCCAGGGGCAGCCACAGCCTCTCCCAGGCTGTCCCTGGGCTGGAGCCCTGCTCTCTGCCTTTGGCATCCCCCTGTGGCTCTGCAGGTGACACCAGGGTGGCACCTGGGCCGTGGCTCTGCATCCTCCTCCCTCTGGGCTCCAGGGGAGCAGGGACAGGGCTCTGAGCCCTGTGCCACCCCAGGGACACACGGACACGGGGCAGAGCTTTCCTGGTGGATCCTGACACTGCCTGAGCTCCCCCACTCCTCATCACTGGTCCAGCACCCCCCTTGTGCCTCTGCTGCTGCACTTTTGGGCCCAAAATGAGCAGCTTCTTTCTTTGCAGCCACATGTTTGGCTTGTACAGGTGCCTATTTTTATCAGGAGCAGAGGGAGAGCAACTGTTCCGTGGCCCTGGGCAGCAGCAGGATGGATTTGGGAGGCCCTGCCCCTCCCACACACACAGGGCTGCAGCACGTTCAGACAATCTTCCTTTAATACAAAGTCAATATATCTACATACACCGTGGTATGAAAACCACTTACTGTTTCAGTTTGAAATAACAGTGTGAAAGCAACAGCACTTTGCTCTCATACAAAGAAAAAAACCTCCCCCCTCCCCCCAACTTGTCCAGTAAGATTTTGCTGCAACATACTTAGAAATTTGGGCAACTTTCACACAAATAAGTAAAATCTCGAAGAAGCCTTTCAGTCGGTTCTTTTTTTTTTTTTCTTTTTCTTTTTTTCAGTTAAAGACAGGAAATGGGTTGTGTGGGGGGTTCTGGGCAGCACTTGATGGCCATGATTACCCCTTCTAGAAAAATAAAAAAAAAGGAGAGGGCAGAGGTGAGCAGAGTTTGGGGCAGGGTGGCTTTTCTCAGATATCCTGTGCTCTGTGCATGGCTGCAGGAAAACTCCAGGGCACTGGAGCCACAAGCAGCACAGAGACAGGCCAGGCTGGTACCTGCAACACACCTGGGATGTTAAAACACCTGATGGGTGTCAAGGCTCCAAAATCACATCTCTGTCTCCAGTCAGCAAGAGCCACTGGTGTTGTTGAATCTCCCAGTTCAGCCCTGGCCCTGTATGGCCACAGCTGAAGGGGAGGGAATTGGCACTGCCACCACCCCTCCACCTGCTGCTCCCCCACCCTTCCAGGGATGTGGGATATGTCTGTGATTTAAAACAAGAGAACCCAAAAAAAAATAAAATTAATAATAATAAAAAAAAAATCCAGAAAGGACATTTTGTTCTTACATGAGCAAGTTAAACCTTTTAAATGGTAGAAAAGCAATATGTAGAAGTAGCAATTTGCACTGCATTTTTATATATCACAGCCATTACACGTAACATTTCTACAGTGAAAAAATAGACTGTCTTTGAACATAATATGAACAAATAAGCAAATTTTTCTTTTAAATTCATTGACTGATATTCTTTGTCTTTTTTTTTTTAAAAAAAAAAAAAAGGAAAAAATACACTATTTAAAAAAAAGGTAATGTCACTTGTTACAGTTACATCGATACTTTAAAGAAAGCCACTCACAGTATTTGCCATTGGATGCACCTTCCTGGATCTTTCCCAGTTCTTTTACAGCTGGGGCATGTTGGGGACAGTGGGACGTGGGAGATGTGCAAGGAGTGCCGTGGTGCTGGGCCAGTCCTGAGAGGAGCTCCCGAGAGCTGCTGAGTTCAGAGGCGAGGGGCTGGCACCAGGAACCAGCTGGATTTTGGAAATCAATTTCTGCAGATGGTTCTGGGGCTCCTGGCAGGGAGATGCTGCTGGCAGGAACAGGGGGACACGGCTGCTCACGGCAGCAGTGGGGTGTGGATGTGCAAAGAGCCTGGGGAAGGGGCTGCCTTTCTTCCCACCCTGCTCCAAGGAAAGCCTGGTGTGCTGGGAAGGGGCCCAGACCCAGCAGTCAGAGACCCCAGCCCAAGCAAGGGGAGGGGCTACCCCCCACAGCCAGCTCTGGGGGTTGTAACTCTCGCTCTTTCTCTATCCTTTTAAATATCCTAAAAAATAAATTTTGGAATTAGAAGAAATGAGGAATGTTCCAAGTATTCAAAATGTGAGCTATAAAACCTCTGGCGTGGCAGGGGCATCCCGTGAATGCTGTTTGCAAGGCGCCTGCAAGCCCAGAATCATCCCAATGCTGATACTGAGGTTATTAAGACTCCAGCTAGAAGAACTCCTGACCCTAAGTTTGCCTAAGTGTTGAGATTTAGCTCCTTCTCTTTCACAGAACACCTTCAATTCTGCAAGTGACTTCCTTTAAAGACTGCCAACTACATTAGTAAATAAACTGAACTCTAATGATGTAACCAAAGTCGGTTTTTCCTTCCCTTCTCCAGCAGAAACAGTTCCCAAGGTGTGTTGTAGCTTTTGGATCAGTTTCCCCGTGTCCATCCGTCCTCCCCAGCGAACACCTCCCGAGGCTCCAGAGCAGTCCCGAGCAGCCCTCCCGAGCTGCCCCTGCGAGGGCCAGGTCACAACACGGAGATCCCCAAGGGGTGTTCCTTCCAATCCTCCCCCCTGCTCCCGATGCACTGTCCAGATGAAAAGGTTCTTCTTCTGAGTCAGTTTTGTAAGTTCAAGCGCTCCTCCTGGGTCAGAAGAGGCCTTCCAGGACTGAAGTGGTTGGTAGAGTCTGCACAACGATGGCTTTTTATGTTGCATAGTGATCAAAACTTCCCAGATACTCCAGAGCTGCCTGGTAACAGAACTGGTATTCATCCTGCCAACAGCAAAGAGAGACAGCCTCAGAGGTGGGAACGGGCTCCTCAGGATCCTTGTCCTGCTTTCCAGACAGCACAAAGCTGAGCAGGAACCTCTGTGATTCTCAAAGAGCTGACAACTGGGAGAGGGAAGTTCCAGCTCTCCCCTTTATGCCTGTGCCTCTCAGGTACTGAACATCCCCCCCTCTCCTGTCAGCCCCACAGTCAGATTCTTGTTCTTGGGTAAGAATTGAGGCTCCAGACTGGGAAGGAATATTTAAGAGACTTTCTAACAATAGGAATTTTTTTTTTAAAATTAATTTTGTATTTCTTAGGTGAAGTTAGCAGTCCAGCCTGGGCTTGCTGAGCGACCTCAGGTGAGGGTTTGGTAATGGTTAGAAAGGCCAGGCTGGACAGGGCTTGGAGCAACCTGGGCCAGTGAAAGGAGTGAAACTAGAGGGGCTTGAGGTCCCTCCCAACCCAACCCACCCCAGCCTAACCCATTTTATGATTCCTGGGACAAGCTGGGCACCCCCCTCACCTCTGTTTGCACCATTGCAGGTCGTTGTGTTCGCAGCATCTTCACTGTCTGGAAAATATCTACAACCCCCTCGTAGCGCATCCGCTCCAGGACGATGCTCAGGGTGATGAACACTCCGGTCCTGCCCACGCCAGCACTGCAGGAAGGGGAGGAAACAATCAGGGAAGGGTGTGCTACAATGTCCAAATGTTCCTGTAAATGCTGCTTGGGGTGGGGTTGAGCTGTGCCCTGTGAACATGTTGGAAGTGGAGAGCCTGGGTCACTCCTCCAGGAGAGATACCCAGAAATAACCCAAGTGCCAGAGTGTGACCCAAAAAATGTTTGAGAAAGGGAAATTTAAGAAGTGAAAAGCTTTGGGTATGGTAAACAGCATTCAGTGAGAAAATGGCTTTTGAAAATGAATAATAAGAATGGATCATCCTGTCCTGCCTGTGGGTAAGGAGGTACAATTCTTGCTAGCAGCAAACACAGCCCAGCAGTGCTGGAGGTGCAAATTGGGCTGAGACTGGTAAAAAATACTTCTAATTCTGCAGGTCAAATATTATAGATATTCTATAGATATGCTATACGTCACACTATGGCTCCCATCTCCTTCAGAGATATTTCATCTCTCTAAATAAAAAGGGTCAAAAGCCTTGTGGGCAGTGCCAGGGCTGAAGGGAGATGAGTTTGGCTGGCTGAGGCAAGTGTTTGGCACCAACACCCCTGAGAAATCTCCCTGAAAATACGGGGTGGAAAGGGGGGATATCTGGATTTAAAATTTTTTTTTAATTCCTTCTGCTCTCTCACATCCCATCTGGACGAGGAGTGTCCATGTGCCTACCTGCAGTGGACAGAGATGGGGCCATCCTGGCCAAACTGCTCCTTGGTCTTGTGCACCTGCCCAATGAAGTCGATGAAACCTTCTCCTGATTTTGGCACACCTTGCTCTGGCCAGTCAGTGAACTGGAACTGACGAACAGTTCGTGACTGACCATCCTGGGGGACAAAACAGGAATAGTTCAACACCTGTGTTTGTGACAACAATCAGAAAAGGCAAAAAAACTCCCCTATTTTTGCTGCTAGTTTGTTAAAAGGCATGAAAAGTTGAGGCAACTCAGTGTTGTAGTCAAGTGCACATGTATTTATTATCCAGCCCTGCCATGATGGAGCTGCTTGTGTTGCAGCTGACGTTCCTGGAGTCAGGCTGTCAGCACAGATCCATTTCCTGGCAGGTGCTGAAAGCTCTGACCACTGCAGACAGCACAGATGGAGTCTTCAGCAAAGGAACGTTCAAGGTGAGGTGTTGGCCCCTCTAATCAATCTTCACAAAAAATTGCCACAGTGTCAGAATTACAGCTGACAGGAAGATAAATCTTGTTCTACGAGGACTGATGAGGCATCCTCCTCCTCAACCTTGCAAATTGAATTATCAGGTTCTGGAATACTTTGGCAACCTCAAAAGCTGTGCTGTGAGAAGGAGGGTTATGTTTGCTACAGAAATTTGAGAAGGTATTGAAATGTTCCTTCAGATGAGAAACCTGACATTGAATCGAAGATTATTGGAGTGAATTTGTCCCTTTGAATATGACTGACAGTGGCTCCTCTCCCAGCCATAGAAGTGCTCATTTTCTGAAGGGTGCAGAGAAATCTTTGCAAGATTTTTATCAGCTTTTGGGGAGAAATGCTTTCTGCTTTCACCTCAAATAAGCTGCAGCTAAACCCCAAAGCCAGGCACATCTCTAACAAAGCAACTCAAGGCAGTGAGAGAGATTTGAAACTACTTTCAATTTGTAAGAACAAATATTCCAGTACACTCTGTGTGTGTGTGTTCTGTTCCTCATCACAACTGAGCTCTTGGGCACATGGACTCCAAACCTCCCTGGGCACCTCCCTTCCACTACCTGACCACACTTTCCATGAAGAAATTCCTGCTGACATCCAACCTGAACCTCCCCTGGCACAGCTTGAGGCTGTTTTGTCTTGTCCTGTGAGCAGAGCCCAACCCCCACCTTGTTCTGTGCAGGAACTGGACTCGATGATCCTTGTGGGTCCCTTCCAACCAGGATATTCTATGAGCTCTCCTCCACTGATAATCCCAGAGGAAGTGTGGACACCTCAACCAACCCACCAAACCGTGTGTCTTCTGCCAGCCCTTTTCCTCCCAGTTTGAACTGCCCCATCCCAGCCCATGCCAGCACCTACCCTGGCATCTGTGACCTTGAACTCCCTCAGGATGTACTGGGGCATGTTGTACTCAGCCATGGGGTCCACGACGAAGTACTGGTACCGTGCCGAGCGCTCTGCGGGCCAGTACTGATGGCACTTTTCCTGCTCAGGGCAAACAGGTCCTGTTAGTCCCTGTCCCCAGGATTGGGGGATTCCTGCAGGATTCCCCTCCCAGCCCCTCCTCAGCCCCACTCACCCGCCCCATCTCGCGAAGCTTCGTCAGCATCACGACGATGGTGGAGTTGTTTTCCCAGAGCATCCTCCAGAAATCCTCGGTGGTCTCTGCCAGAGGCCCCTGCGTGGCTATGTAGGCTCTCTGCTGCCTGGGGAGCACAAAGCAAGGAGGGGTCAGGGGGGCAAGCACTGCATGGGCAGCAGCTTTGGGAAATGCATGGAAAGGCTGGAGAGTGGGAGAGCAAATGGAAATGCTGGGGAAGGACCAGAACTGCACAGGGTCTAAAGGGGTTGGGATGTCTTTGGTGCCAGTGGTCAAATAAAAAAGAGCCAAAGGTGAAGTTCTCTTTAAATATCACTTCCAAGGGGTAAATCCAACCTCCAGGCATGGGGTTGCCCTAATCCCAGTGCCACAGCTGTGGCCAGCACTGCTGGTCCTGGACAGAAGGAAAGCCAGCACATGGAGTTGCTTTGTTCTCTCCAAACCCACCCATGGAGGGCTGCAGCTCCCAGGGCCGGATTTTCCTAGGGGAAGCTTTGGGGATTGCAGTGCCCCCAAATCACAGAGGAAATAAAAAGGCCAATCCATATTTAGAAACCTCCCGACAGCCAAATCCACCCTGGGCTGACCCTCTGTGTTCAGGACCTGCAGCTGAGGAAGGACTGCACTGCTTTAGAGGATCACTTAACAATAATTTCATCATTTCATCATTTCATCATCATGGAGGTAATATAAGACCACCAGAGGGGAAAATCTTCTCAGCAGGCTGGATCTGGGTGTGGGGTGGGATTTGCCTCAGGCACCTGTGTGCAGGTGATGGGCCAGCAGAGGCTGCCCGTGCAGAGCCAGCCCCGGGGGCACAGGGCTGGGCAGGGCCGTACCTGTAGCCGTCGATGAAGCTGGCGTTGATGTAGTCGGAGCCCTCGACGCCGCGGATGGGCTGCAGGCACACCCGGGTGGTCTCGTAGGGCATGATGTTCACCAGGCGGTTCTTGAACTTGTTGCAGGGCAGGTTGGCGCTGATGAAGCGCGAGGTGTGGGCCTTGGAGTTGGCGAGGCGCTGCGGGCAGGGGACACCTCAGCTGGAGGGCTCTGCCGAGCCTGTGCCAGCCCCTTAAGCTGTTCTACCCCTCTGTGCGCCCTCCTGGGGTTTGTTTTTGGGGGTGGGGCACAGAGACTGAGGCCTTTCCCTAAGCAAAACTTTCAAAAAATAGTATTGCTACTAAAAAAGCTAAAACCCCCTCCAATTTAAGAGGGAGCAAATTCAGTCTGGATCTGGAATGAGCAGGGAAGCAGCCTGTGGTGGTTTCCCCTGGGAACTGCATAACTCAGCAATGTAAGTACCTCCCACACAGAAGCAGCAAGCTCCCACCAGCCTGATGAAGGCTCTGTGTGACCCCAAGCCCTGTGCAGGCCCTGCCATCCCATCCCATCCCATCCCATCCCAGCAGCCAGCCTTACCTTGAACTCCAGCTCCATGCCCGTGACGTGCTCCCTGGCCTCGATCTGGGCCAGTTTCTGGATGTAGCTGTAGAGGTTCCGAGCCGGGACCTCGGTGTTGCCGCAGGCCACGGCCTCGAGCAAGGCATCGTGGATGAAGCTGTACTGGTCCTCTGTCTGCACCATGTAGTTGCGCTGGGACCTCATGAGGGTGACGTGCCCGTAAATGTCCACGGTCTTCTCGTGCTTGATTCTCTCCAGCATGGCGTCAATCACGATGAAGCAGCCGGTGCGTCCCACGCCCGCGCTGGGGACAAGGGGACAGGGAGGTGATGGATTGTCCTTCCACTGGGCAGGTGCCTACTGCCCCTCCACACTCCTCTGTGTCCCCTCCACACTGCTCTGTCCCCTCCACACTGCTCTGTCCACTCCACACTGCTCTGTGTCCCCTCCACACTGCTCTGTGTCCCCTCCACACTGCTCTGTGTCCTCTCCACACTGCTCTGTTCCCCTCCCCACTCCTCTCTGTCCCCTCCACACTGCTCTGTGTCCCCTCCACACTGCTCTGTGTCCTCTCCACACTGCTCTGTTCCCCTCCACACTGCTCTGTGTCCCCTCCACACTGCTCTGTGTCCCCTCCACACTGCTCTGTGTCCTCTCCACACTGCTCTGTCCCTGTGTCCCCTCCAAACTGCTCTGTGTCCCCTCCACACTGCTCTGTCCCAGTCCCCTCCACTGTGACACCCCGGGCCAGGCACAGCTGTAGCAGCCTGAGGCTCCAGGAAGGGGCTGGTAGGATCTGAAGGCTGAAAAAGCCTGTTTAATCTCTCAGATCTCAGCAGCTGAAAAACCTCTGATGTTGTAATGAGTAACATGCGTCACCTCTCTCCCTCAATGTTTTTGTGCATCAGGTAACATCAGACCTGTGTGTAATGGCATTTGTGCCTCAGCAGGGCTCTGTGCTCTCTTGTGCCACTGCTAATAAAGGGTTTCCTTTTACCATTCCAGTGCTGTCCCTTTTTTCCTCGAGCCCCCTTGATCTCTGTTAATTAGACTGCCTAACACCTGAACCAAGCAGGTGACTGGAGCGTTGGCAAGAATTTAGAAGCTGATCTGGGAGCTGGTTGTGAGCTGACAGCTCTTTATTCATTTTCTGAGGTGCACAATAATTGCCATCTGCAAGGGTAGTGATAAGTTGCCCACTCACAAAGACTGTTTAAATGGCATCCTCCAGCAGAGGAAGGATTAGCTTCCCCAGAAGCTTGTACAATTCAGATCTTCCCCCAGTGCCCAGGAACCTGCAGGCTCCTCCACACCCTCCTGAGGAACACAGGGATTTATCTGCATTGAGGCTTCAAGGATTCCTCACTGGGTTGTAAATTGAATTAGGGAATGTTACCTGCCTTCAGCCTGGCATTATCAGGAAGGCTGCAGAACTCAGAAACCCTCTGTCAATCACTGTCAGCTCTGCCTTGGGCAGCTGAGGCAGCTCTGCCTCCCAAACAGCTCCAACACCCTCCAAGGTCACACCTGATCCTCCTCCTTTCTCCCTGTGACCAGAGACAACCCCACCACACAGAACCAGACACTGGTACAGCACCAGGCACTTCCCAATGCTCAACAAGGTCATCAAATCCCAGAATGGTTTGGTTCTAAAGGGACCCCAAAGCTCATCCAGTCCCACCTCTGCCATGGGCAGGGACACCTTCCACTAGAGCAGGTTGCCCCAAGCCCTGTCCAGATTGGCCTGGAGCACTCAATCCAAATGATGTGGCACAAATTACATCCCTCATCATCTCAGGAAATGCTGTGGCCAATGGAACCCCCAGGTTTCCTTCTCAGCTGCTGCCTGGGAATCCACCTCTGGCTAAGAGCTGTCCCTGTCCCCCAGGTAAACCCCCACCCTCCTGAACTTCTGCCTCCCTCACAGGTGACCCCGTGCCAGGGGAAGGGAAGCTGTACCTGCAGTGCACCACGATGGGCCCAGCATCCGGGGGGTTGCAGGTTTTGACCCGTCTCAGGAAGGCCAGGAAGGGGGTGGGATACTCAGGCACGCCGTGGTCAGGCCACGCCGTGAACTGGAACTGCCGCACCTCGCGCTTCTCGCTGGAGCCGTTCTGCAGCACAGGAGCACGGGGTCAGGGGACACCAGCACCCCAAACCTGCCTGTGCTGTGTGTGCAGTGGGCCACAGCCCTGTGTTTATTCCCCCATTGTATACAGGGAAGGGTAGGAGGTGCTTCAGAGGGATCCTGCTTATTAATAATGTCCGTAATGCTTATTGTTGTTTTAATTTTATGAATGTCGAGTCACAGGATGGTTTGTGTTGAAGGGGACATTTAAGCTCATCCAGTGCCACCCCTGCCATGCAGAGGGAATGTTAGGAGGGAAATCCAGAGCTCTTGGGGGTGGGAATGAGGGTTTGGAACTGCCATGAGCCAAAGTGGTCACATCAGAGATTTATGGATCTTTTGGAATGTTGCAGCCTGAGACCCCTTTGTAGCTGGAGCCTGCAGGTGTAAATAGTCCAGGTGACTCCTTCCATCTACTGTTCTGAGTTTTTCCCTAAAGAGAAATCCTGGAGTATTCCTGCAGTTCACCAGGAATGTTGCAGCCCATCTCCAGGGCAAACAGGAGCAGGAGCCAGCTCACCTTGTGAAGGGAGAACGTCCGGACGCAGAACGTGGCCAGCTCAATGGTGTCCAGCAAGGTCACTTGGATCATTCCGTAGGTGTCTGTGCCTCGGCCTGGCCAGTACTGGTCACACTTTATCTGCAAGGCAGGAGGGATGGCTCAGTGCTAGGACAAACCTTTCACTGGTGGGGATGCTCATTCCCAAACTGTCCTGTTACAGGGGGAGCTGGGTGGGTGGCAAAGGTGAGGGAAGGTGCAAGAAGTGTCTTTGCACAGCACCAGGACAGGGACAAGCCCATCAGAAAAAGCTCCTACTGACTAAGCACAGAGTTTGATGCCACATCAATCCCACAGACAACAGACTGGAATGATCCTGAAGATTAGAGAGAATGCACTGGGGCTTGTTAAACAAGAGAACTGAATGTGAAACTTGCCACATGATTAACTCCAAGACAGACATGCAGTGGGATCCAGCAGCCTCTTCTCCTGGAGTTGCCAAGGAGGCTGCAGCTTTCCAGGGTGAATGGTTTGCTTTTTTAAAAGCAGTGAATCACTGAACTTTCAGGGTGCTGGCAGAGCAGGCAGAAATCCCCCCCTGGCTGCACATCAAAGGGATTTGCTGTTCCCCCGACTCTCCCCTCCAATCCCCCTGGATTATGACTAACCAGTCATCCCTCTCATGCATCTTACCCGTGATTTCTCCTCCAGCTTAGTCATCATGACAATGGTGGCTGAGCGCTGCTCCCACACCATCCTCCAGAAGTCCCCAAAGGTCTCTGGCAGGGGCCCCTGCGTGGCAATGTAGGCGTTCTGCTTCCGGTACCCGTCGATGTAGTTGGCATTGATGTAATCACTGCCCACAATTCCTGTGTCAAATCAGCAAAAATCAGGGAACTGCACAGGACTTCACATAGCTGGAAGCATGAGGAGATTTTTGCAGGGATGCTGTTAGAGAGAAGCCCAGAAACACCAGAACTTTCGTGGCTTGGTGGGTCAGGATGACCCAGGCTTTTGGCAAGGTTTTCCCAGCTCAAGCTCCTGCATTGCAGAGAGACAGTAACTCCTTGCAAAAGATATTAAAGAGACCAGATATCAGGCCTTGAAACTGTGGTGTTTTTACTCATGTGCTTAACAGGAGCAGTCCTAGAGCAGGGCTCCTGCTGCATCAGTGTCCATCAAAACTCAGGGGACAAACCCGAGTCCTTGTCCCAGCCTGCCCCAAGCCCAGGCAGCAAATGCACCTGGTCAATGATTGTGTGGTCCATAATCCCAGGCATTAAGCTACAGCTGGACAGAGTAAAGAATAAAGCCAAGCTTGATTTAGCCAATGAAGGCTTTGAAATTACAGGCTTTGACTTGCTGTAAATTGCCCGCTGTCATTTTTAAGAGTGTTTTTTTTCCCTACTCGCATGAGTTATAGGCTATTGAGTTCCAGCTGCTCGCCTGGGTCCTTGCTTGAGGGTTTGGGATGAGCAGGAGGCACTGCCAGAGTGAAGAGGTTGATTGGGACATGGCAGGAGAAAGCTGCTCTGAAGTTAAAATGCCCCTGGCAGGCAGTGCTGCCCAGGTTCAGCTCCAGAGCCGGCGCCTGGCACGGAGCAGCCGCACTCGGGGCTGGTTTGGCAAGGCTGGCAGGATCTGCAAAGCCATGATTATTAACTGGGTGCAGAGCCCTTCTCTCCTGTCTCCAGGGGAGCCAAGGCTGGGGAGCAGCACCACTGGGGAATTGTGCTGCAGCAATCGGGGCTGCTGCTGCTGGAGAGGGGGGAGCCCAGAGCAGCCTGCCCGTCCTCAAGGGCATTTGGGAACTTCAGCTGCTGGGAAATGGCTTTTGATTAAATTTCTGGAGGGTTCCCTACCCTTGCTCCCTCCCAGTCTGAAATTTCAGGAGGGAGAGAAGGTGGCTGCAATGGCAAGAGCGTGTTCAAGGCTGAGCTTCTGGAATTAATCTACTCTCCAGCCCCCTGGGGTCCACTCTGTCTTTTGAAATGGTGGCCATGAACTCCTGCAAGGCTTCACCGTGTGACAGGCCCAGCTTCAGAGAAGTCACAGAATTAAAGCCATTGCTTCTTCCTGACCAAGCAGGCAGTGACAGTCTGCATCCTTAACAAATCCAGATTGAAAACAAAGAGAAAGCAACAAAACTAATTCCTCCAGCTCCTTTCATCTTCCAGCCTTGAACATAAAATAGAGCCTGGTAGGAAGGAGCACACCAGCCAAGACATGTCAGAACCTCTCAGATGCTTGAAAATTCAACTTTGGCCCATCATCCTTGCACTGTTGGTCCCTCACAGAGTCCTGGGCAGAGCTGGAACTGCTGCCTGCATCCAGCCCCAGATCCAAGACCAGCCCAAGTGTCCTTCACTCCCACACTTGTGCTCTTCTCCCCTCCCTTGAATGACAAAGCAACTTTTTAAAGCCTCTGCTTTCCTTGGCTCATACAATATTAATCTCAGAATTAAACCAAGGCAGAACACAGTCAGCTTCACAAGGAGAAACATTTAAAGCCCTCTAATAGCAGACCAGAGCAATCCAGATTTGTGCAGTTTTTTGGCAAATCACCGTGCTCTTCTGCTGCCTCATCTCTCCCCCTTCCCCCTGCCCCTCGGAGCTACCGTGGCACAGGGAGATTATTTTAGCAATTCCCTGGTCTCAAAGGCTTTGGAATTAACCTCTCCATTCACCAGGCAGTTACCAGGACATCCCACATCCTCTCTGCTCTGATGATCAGCTCCTGGCAACACAAGACTGGCCTCGAACGCTTTATCCACCCGGCACAGCCACATCCTGAGCCCATGAAACTCCAATATTATCTCAGCAGCAGCAACCCAAGCAGGTGCCCTGTTCAACTCCATCTCAAGCCCCTCTTATCCTGGCGTGCACTGGAGCAGCTCTGTCAAGAGCCATGAGTTGTGAAATTTAATGTAAATTTTCTGACTGCACCATCGCTCACATAAGCAGCTCTGGAAACAATTTATGACCCGCCAGGCTGGCACTAACCCCTTCTTATCCCGAGCCTTTTAGGGGCCAGGGCTGCAGCAGGGGTTGCATATCAAGTGATCTTTGTGCCTGTACAACTCAGCAGCCACATCTCTGCTGCTGCCTTTCACATTTGTACAATCAGCCCTGGGTTTGCTTCCCACTCCTCCCTGAGCAGCCCTGCTCTGAGTTCCCGGCCGCCCTGTTCTGCTCCCTCTAAAGCACTATGTGGTCTGAATTCTTCCTGTTAGTCAGAGATGTATCAAACAGGCATCTCCAAGCAAAGGGAAGGCAGTTTCTTGATAAACCAGCCCTTGATATGAGGGATTGCATCTCCAGGGGAATATGTCAGTCACCAGAATTTAACAAATGCCTGGTTTACAGAGGTATCTCATGCTTGCCAAATCCCAGGGAGACATTAAGAGAAGAATATAAATAGAGATGAGAGAAGAGTCTGTGAGACGTGTTCCCTGCAGGAACTCCATCCCAGCACTGCCTGGAGGAGTGGGGGTGCTCCATACCTTCGATGGGCAGCAGGATGACCCGGGAGTGGTCGTAGGCGATCACGTTGGCGTAGCGGTTCTTGGGCTTGTTCACTTCCAGGTTGGAGTGCTCCCAGGTGAACTGCTGGCCAGGGTCGATGGACTGGAGGGATTGGGAAAGGAAATGGGAGAGTCAGTGAGGAGAAAAGCAGCAAATGCAGTTCTGAGCACTTGTTCCACGGGGCTCTGCAGGTCTCGCTGAGGAGCGCAGCGATCACCGTTTGCAAGAACCCAGCTTTGCTGTGGGAAAGCCCCAGCCCCGTGGAACAGCTGATGCCCCATCTGCCTTGGCTCCAAGAGGAATATCTGAGGTCATTCCCCCTCTGGATTCAGCACCAAAGGTTTCCCACTGCAAATGGGGAGGAAGCCCCAAGGGAGCCTGGCAGGAACAGGAGTGCATCCCCCAGCACAAAACAGGGGTAAGGACCCCAGCCCTAGGACACTCAATCAACATGGATTTTTCCTAGAAGGGATGAAGGAATAAACAATGAAATGCACTGGAGAGAAAAATCCCCTCTGCCCGTCCTAGTGATTTATGCCAGGTTTGGTGGTCGAGTTTTTTTTCCTCTCTAAAGTCCAGCTGTCCCAGATATGGAAATTAGGTTAATTACGTTTACCTCTAAATCCTCAGCCAGAGAATTAAATAAAACAAGGGCTTAATTCCTTCATCATTTTGCAGAGCCCTTGGGGTTTGCCTCAATTGGAGGCTTGGCAGGAACGTGCTGAGCCGTGTTTGCTGCTGCTTGCTCTCCCTCTGACTGCCACCCTTTGGGGACAGGGTCCCAGATCCCAGATCCACCCCTCTGAGCCAGCCCTTGCCTGGCCCTGCTGCCCTCCCCGGAGCTCCCCGGGCACAGCTGGTACAAAACCATGCACAGATCGAGCTCCCCAGCACTCTGGCTGTGGAGAATTCCTAACTAATGGGTATTTATACTATTGTAATGTGTCTGTTTGCTCTCCATCCCTCTAATCATGCCTCGCCTTCACTTCATTAGCGATGTTTGTTCAGCTCTGGCTCTCCCTCTGGAGGAGGCTGGGCTGGCTCAGAGCCAGGGCACTCGGGATGTGGCATTATGCAGATCAGCCTCTGGAATGTGGATGGAGCACAGAACACGAGCTGCTGCTGCCCCTGCGACACAGCCTGGGAGGAGAGACCCAGGCAGAGCAAAATGTGCCCCCTCCAAGGCGTGACCCCTGCCCCAGGTGATATCCAGGAGTCAGGGCAGGGAGAAAGCATCCCTTTGTTTGGAAAACATCCTGCCTGCAAACAGACACAGGCAGTCTAGACTCGCCATCAGGCTAAAAATGTCAGGGCATTGATGTGTTTCAACAACAAAACCAGGAGTGGAGAGAGGCTTTTTACAAGGGCATGGAATGATAGGACAAGGGGCTTTAAACTGACAGAGGTTTTAGGTTGGATATTAGGAAGAAATTCCTGCCTGTGAGGGTGAGGAGGCCCTGGCACAGGTGCCCAGAGCAGCTGGGGCTGCCCCTGGATCCCTGGAAGTGCCCAAGGCCAGGGTAGATGGGGCTTGGGCACCCTGGGCCTGTGGAAGGTCCCTGCTGAAGGCAGGGGTGGCACTGGGTGGGCTTTAAGGTGCTTCCAACCCAGACCAGTCTGGGATTGGGTAACCAAACACTACCAGGATAAGGAAAATGTGCACAAACCCCTCAGACATGACAAAGAAGCACAAATCTTCCTGTTTTCCCATCTTTAGCTCCGTGGCTGCTGATGGCATCAGCTGTGGAGCACTCCCTTCTCATCTCACTCAAGCTCAGCTGTAAAAACTGAGTGTCACAGTCCTTCACTAGGTCTCCTCTGTGTGCAGCAGCAAGTCATGGGTACCCCAAGGACAGCTCCCACCCCATCCAGCAGCCACTTTCCAGGACTGCATCCCCTTCTCAGAGGGAGCTCAGCCTCTGCTGACCCAACAGGAGCAGCTCATGGACCAACCTCTTTCTTTTTATTAACTAAAATTGAACCCAGCAAAGCTCTCAGCAAGTACTTAATTTTCAATACATAAATAGCTTTTAAATTTCAGCTAATCAGGTCTTTAAAACAAAGCTGTTCATTTGGATGAAGTCCTGTCTGAATTCCCTAATTCCTGGCTCTGCAAACCCATGCACAGCACTCACTCTTGCTCATACCTCATACTCTTGGGATAATTTCAGGTTATCATTAGCTTTGAGATGCTCTGTGTGTTCAGCCAGCTCAGAAACGGGGATGGGTGGGTGGCTGAGCATACCTAAAAGACAAGACAGCAGGAAAAGGATCTCATTTAATAATAACTAAAATTCACAACCGTTGCGCATTTTATAAGAAAGAAGGAACAAGAAAAGAAAATAAATTACAATGTAAGATCTGCAATGAAAGTAGGGAGGTTAGAAGAGAAGAATTCAGGGCTCGAAATTGTGTCCTTGGAAGTAAAAAATAAAAATCAAGGAAATTAAAAAAAAAAAAAAAACAAACCAGTAAAATGAGAGTGTTCCCGTGATGGCCCCATTTTCAATGTGGAAATCAGAGCAAAACAAAAAGGAAAATCCGAAGAGCAGATGCGTGTTAGCGATTCCAAAGTGGACTTGGAATGAGCAAACGCTGCCAGAGGAACCTACGCAGCAAATGGCACAGCACCCGCCAGGATCAGGAACCAGCTCCAACAGAAAGGGAGGCAAGGGCAGGATCCAGCCAACCATGGAGATGTGGGCAGGAGATGGGGATATGCAGATGGGGGGAAGCAGGGGAGGCTTTTCAGGAACTGGATTTGATGATCTTTAAGGTCTTTTCCGACCTCAGGGATTCTCTGGGTTGTTTTTTGCACAGTGTTGGCTCTGGAAGTTCTCGGTCTGCTCATGGACACTGAGCTCTGACCTCCACCATTCCCAGAGTGCAGCCAGGCCTGGAAGCACCCAACAGGCTCCTCTTCCCACTCCTGGCTGGTGGGTGAAGTTCCTTCTACAGCACAGCCCTCCCTCCCACCTTCGTGGGCCGGGTTGTACTGGCCCCATCAAGGCTCTGCTGGGAATGTTGTCACCTTTTGGGATGGACAGGCAGGAGACCCTCCTCAGGCAGGGGGACTGGGCCTGATGCCCCTGAGCTGGTTCAGCTGCTGCCCCTGCAATCCCCCCAGCACTTTGGTCTACTGGTGTTGAGGCAGCCAGAGGACTCACTGGAGCCATACTGGGAGGGCCCACTGGGTCGGACTGGTCCAACTGGGGCACATCTCAGCCACCAGCGGGGTGAGCAGCCATGGCTGACTCAGCTCTCAGCCTGGGATTTGCACATCCTGCTCTGAAAGGGGCAGCTGGAGCTCTGGGAAGAGCAGGGGCCCTTCCCTGCCCACAGTCCCTCAAGGGCTACGCTGCAATCCCAGGAGGAAAAGCGCTCCGTGCTTTGCTCATCTGCATCGGATTATGTTTTTCCAAAGGCTTCCCATGCTGTCTGCCAGCCTCTCCAGAGGTTGGAGAGCAGCATTCTGAGAAGCCCTGGGCAGTGCCCCCGATGAGAAGGACAGGAGTGGAGAAGAGATGGAAGCCAGGGAGAATTTCGAGCCCCGTGGGTGTTGGTGGGTGACAAAGCAGCGGCGTGGCAGCAGCATGGTCAGATACTCTGAAAACTCAGCACAGAGATGGCAAAGCAAGCATGACATCCTCAGTTTTACAGTGATTTGGGAGAGGTGCTGCTTCCCCCAGGTCTGGGCATGGCATGAGTCTGCCATACCTGGGCAGGTTTCTCCTAAGTTCTCCACACATCTATTTTCAGCACAAGGAAATATGGCTGAAAATAGATGAAGAGGGGAAATATACCAAAAAAGCTCACAAAAATAACCCTGAACTATCCTGGGGGTTGTGCTGGCTCCATTCCAGCCTGCTGGGATCAGGGCAGGAAAACTCTCCTGGCTTATGGAGGAAAAACTCCCATTTAGTCTCTTGTCCTGTCCCATCACACCTGGAGGAGGGTTATTCCTCCACCTGGAAGGAGGGGAGCTGCCGTCCACCCCAGCACCAGATGCAGACTGGGGTGTTGGGAGGAGCTGGTCCTCTCTCAGTGTGGGATGGGGAGGCCACCCCGGCTGAGATGTTCCAGATCAGACCAAACCAGTTTAACATCACCAACACTTGATGGACATGTAGGTTAAAAGGAGAAAATAAACAATCTGAAACCCCAGTAATAACAAGCAAGAAAAACCCCAGATCCTCCTTGGCTCAGAAGTCATGGAGCAACACAAGCAACAACCTCTGTGCCAGTGGGCTGCATGGGAAAGGCCCACTGTGCCAATCTGGAATGAGGACTCACCTTCCCCTTGAAGGAATTCCACAGGTTTCCTTCATAAAAGCTCCAGGAAAAAACCCAGAGTGTGACCAGCAGCTCTGCCCTTTGCTGGGGGTCATCCTGCTTCCCCTCCAACCCTCCCTGCACAGAACCTGGCTGGGAGCACATGGGAACTCGCCTTGTTCTGCAGCTGTTAAGGACAGAAACTCCTCATGGGATCGTTTTCTAGGGCTTTTTGGAATAAAATAACCTCTGCAGCAATAAACACTTCCCTGGTCAAAATGCCAAGTGCATGTGGTTTCCAATAGGATCCAGGAGTTTGCTGTGGAACGAGGCAGGAGTGGCACTGCCTCGGCTCAGCTGCTCTTCTCTCCTTTAATTCAGGAACTCATCTGGGGTATGAAGGGCTGAGTTCAGCCAGGAAAATACCCACAACCCCTCTGTTACAATGAGGGGACAATTGTGACATATTCCATACCAAAGAGACCAATATTTGGATTAAACTATTCAGGGAAATATCCCAGCCCTTGGATCTCCCAGCACAAGCAGCATCTGTGACTCTTCACGTTTGTCAGCTGAAACCTCACATCCTTCCATGCCCAGTATTAAAAAAAATTCCAAGCCCACACCACCCAGCAAGGCTGGGATCTTGGCTCCTAATGGGATGAAATCTTTTCGAGCCAGTCTCATCTAACATTTCAATCACTTGAATCTCTCTAATCTTATCACAAAAGACTTGATTCTCTGTGCACCAGCCAAGTCGCCAGAAACGTCACCCTAACATCTGCTCCGTGGGCCAGGGCCCATTTATCCTGCAAAATCACCGTGGCTGGAGGCACTCCTGTGAAATCTGGGGTGGCCTCTGGGCTTTGTGCTCCTGGAACACAAGGAGCAGGCACCTGCCACAGCTGGGAAATGGCCTTTTCCCCGTCTGAATGAAAAGGTGCCTGTGTGGCTCTTCCAGAGGGGGATCAGCAGCTGCAGTTTCTCTTTCCCTGCATTGCAAACACCAAAGCACAACCCCCCAGTGACACCAGTGCACGAGTACAGGGGACACTGAGGACACTGAGCCAAGCACCAGCGATGGAACATCTTCCACAGGGGGGAAAGGCAGCCCTGGATCCTCCTGGGACAGCGAGGGGTGGACGGGAACCCAGCTGCTCCCCGGGCTCTGAGCTGCCCCCGTGTCCTCCAAAGGGCTCTAATGGGAAACTGTAAAACTGGAAGCACAGTTCAGACACACAGATGGCACAGAAAAGGGATGAGATGGGCAAACACCGCAGGAACACGGAGAATTCGGCAGAAAATCAAAAAATAGTAACAGGAACGGAACAAGAATTGGAAAGGAAAGTGATAGAAGAGGAAAATAATAATGGGGGGAAAAATGAAACCAACAGGAACAAAAACACACAGGAACTAACTTTCCAAGTCAAACTCAGGGTCACTGAGAGGGCTGCTCAGACCAGAATCTGCAGAAAACAGTAAAAAATAAATAAATAAAAGATACACTTTTGTAAAAATTTCATGCTAATAAAAAAACCAAAAACCAACATAAATCTAAAGAGGAAAAGAAAGGTATTTTTTGTGCTGATTAGGACAGGATATCTAAGATGTGCTATGCTTTCCCCTTTCTGAGCTGCACATTCCCATTCCCATGTCCCTCCTCTGTTTCACTGCTGGGGACACGATGGAGATTCTACCTGGGGTCACCTGTCTGGAGAAGAGCCTGCAGGCCCCTTCTGAACCACAAGATATTGAATTTAAATGCCTTTAACTCAGAGAGCACCTGTGGACTCTTCCTCTGCAAACTGCACCACAACCTCTCCATCACCACCAACACACTCCAAGCTCCTTTTCCCATCCATTTCCATTTTCACCCAATGTTTCCAAAATTCTGTGGGAGGCAGGTGATCAACTCCCCCAAATCCTTTAAAACCTTTTAGTGCTTAACAAGTTATAGAGCAGAGTAAGACCAGGTAGGTCAACTCTGGCCAGATAAACTTGGAAAGGAAAGCATCTCCTAAAGCCAGACTGGACACAGGCAGTGTCTTTTGGGATCTGCAGAGCCTTAATGCAGGTCTTGATGTCTCAGCTACCCTTTATGAATCTCCCAGAGCCAGAATTCAGAGGTGCAGCATGACCAAAGCAGTGGGGTCAATGGAAGACTGACTCCATTGATCCCATTACCTGATGGAAGCACCCTCAGCTGACTCTGCTGTCCTGTGGGACACAGAGAAACTCCCACTCAGGGAAACACATGAACCAGCACCTCCAGCTGCTGCTTGGCACCAAGACCAAGCTGGAAGGCCACAACTTTTTATTTTTATCTCAGCACAGTCTTTTCATCTGAGTGAGTGCAGCTCCTTCTCTTGGGTCTCCCACCTCCCTCCACCTGGAGCACCCACAGAATGCTTCCAAAGGAAGCACCCAGACAAGGGCAAACTGCTGCTGAGCTGCAGCTGGGAGCACTCAAAAGACCTCCAACACCTTCAGACTCTCCTGCAAGAGCAGCACTAAGAGCTGATTTAGGGACCTACCTGTGCTGGACTGCTGTCCCTGGAGTGAAGCTGCTGCCACCCCTCAGCTGAGCATTGTTCCTAAGCCTGGCCTGATCCCAACAGGTGCTTCCTAACTCATTTTGGTAAGAGTCCCTCAGCTCAGCACTGCCTTTGTGCTTCCCTACAAACCTCTGCTCTCTGTCCCTACTGCCAGCCCCACCCTAAGGAAACTTGACAATGCTAAGGACAGGACTGGGATGGGAAGGGGAAACAGGAGCTACAGAAACATCACTAACGAGCACAAACAGCAAAAAAAATACAAACAAACTGAAAACAACAGCCAGCCCCCAAAAAGCACAATAAATTCCCTTCCAAATCCTTGAGCACCAGGAACTTGGAGGCAGAGGAGTGGACAGGCACTGGGTCAGCATGGCCACGTGTCCATCTGTGTGAGGACGTGCCAGGTGTGTCACTGGTGCTGCAGAGGTGCCATGCAGGCAGCTGGGACATGCATGGACATGGGGACACGTGTGTGCAGGAGGGAGGTGCACAGAGTCTCTGCACTGTGGGACAGGCTGGCCCAGCCCTGGCAGTGCCCAAGGCCAGGCTGGACAAAGCTTGGAGCAACCTGGGGTAGTGGAAGGTGCCCTGCCCATGGCAGGGGTGGAACTGAGTGGGCTTTAAGGTGCTCCCAACCCAAACCAGTCTGGGGTTCTGTGAGGAGCATTTGCACCAAGTGAGGAGACACTGCCTCACCTGCACCAAGCAACCAGCTGCTTTCCCCTTGCACAGCCCACGGGGCAGTCCTGCTCCCAGCAGGAGTGGCTTGGCCCCAGAAAACCCCAGTTCCAGGTGTGGCTGGAGCACTGGGTGCTGGGCAGCCTGCCACACTCCATCTCCCCACCCAGGAGCTGCCAGCTGGGGCACGGGGCAGCACTGGTGCTCTGGCGTGTCTGGCACAGCCATGGCGCCTGCAGCTCAGCCCAGAATGCACCAATTTCTCTGGAAATCCAGGAGAACCCTTCTTCTGCCTTGCCAGCACTGGGCACAGCCTGGGCAAGGTCTTTGAGGATGCCAGCAAAGGCTTCTTTCAGCATCCCCACTTAGCACAGACAAGGCTGGGGCTCCTTGGCTGTGCCCAAGGGCAGCACTGGCTCTCCAGGCAGTGCCTCAGTAGCTGCAGGCAGGCAAGAAGGGCTCAGGGAAGGGGCAGGTGCCCCCTCCTGCCTCCCCAGCAGGCCAGGCTGGTCAGCAGCAGGTTACCTGGGGTCTGGAAGTTGATTCGCCTCATTTCCACGGGGTCCTTGGGGTGGTGGGGGGCAATCTCAGCGTTGTTCAGGAGGCACTTGGTCCGTGGCTCTGAGTCTTTCCTTTTGCTTCACAACAAAGCCAAAAAGAAACAAAAGAGACCAGAAAGAAAAAGCAGTTTAGCTTCTGGGCCTTGTGGTCTCAGCTACTTCTCAGCTACTCATGTACAGGCACGAGCAAAGCCCCCACAGAAAATCAAAGGTGCAGCCAAGGTGTAAGGACATAAAACACATCAGAAAAGGTTTGGAAGGCTTGCCAGTGCTATGTTTTAGGGGTTGACAATGGCCTGGGAGCCCCTCAGCAGCTTTCAGGTAAGTCTGGAAGTTGGCCCCAGCAGCAGCACAGACTGGCAGCCAGGAGCAGCTGAGGTGCTGTGAACTCACACATCACCCTCCCTGATCAGAGCAGCCTCCACTGAACTCTGCAGAGCAAAAAATGTTCCAACTCTGGCCAAGCCACTTCCAGGCTGAGAGAACCAGAGCCAGCAGAATCGTTTGGAAAAGTACAGAATCTCCTGGCCGTGACCTTGGATATCAAGCTCTGATATTGCTGTTGGCTTGCTCAGGAGCTCTCAGAGCTGCCCTGCTGCAGACAGAGAAGTCAGAGCAGCAGTTTTCAATCTTTTTTGAACTGCAGAACCCTAAAAATCTGGGTTCAACAAACAGTGTAGACACATCCTCTCTCAGCACAGCTGTGCCTGCTGAGATCCACCTCTCCTTGCCAGGCGCCAGAGCCCGCTCCAACCCGCCAGCTGAGCTGCACATGGAAGTGCTTCCTAATATATTTTCCTCCAAATGGGTTAGGTTAGCTTAGGCAGCTGAAAAAGTCTTTGCTGACCTGGCTCATTCTCCTTGAAGAGAATTTAGAAGCAAAGCCCAGTGCTGACCTAAAGATGTGATAACTTCTTGCAGGGAAACAGTGATGAGCTGCTGGGAGCTGAATTTCTCCAGAGAGCAGAGAGCAGAGAACGTGGCCCCCAGCCCAGGCTTGGAAAGGTGGTCCCAGCCCTTCCAGTGAGGGGCTGTGGAGCTCCTCACCTCTCCTGTTCAGGGTGCACAGAAGGCTCCAATAAATTGCCTGCAGCAGCAATGGCAATCACTTAGGCAGAGAGGAGGTTATTCAGGACATTTTTAGCTGTCTCTTGATGTCATTAATAGCCAGAAGAAGTGGTCTGAGCCCTGCCAGCACTGCATGGGGCAGCATTTTGGAATGACACCACTTTGCAGTTTGGGTTTATTTTTGCTGCAGTTCTGAAACTGCTGTTAACAGTTCGTGGACTGAACCCATCAGTTACTTCCAGTGAAAGCTCTTCCAGTCTTGGAAATGGTTGGGGAAAAGTCTCAATTCTGCAGTCATAAACAGACTCTGTCAGAAGCCCTTGGCTGAGGGGCAAGAGCAGCTTGTGCCATGGGACAAGGACAGCTCAGCTGGTGAGAATCCTGCTTGCAGCATGCCAGTGGCTCAGGGACAGCCCTGGAGCAGCCAGACATGCAGAAACCCACTTTCACCTCTGACTGCCACACAAATGAGAGCTTCTCTGCCCCATTAACCCAGCACTTTATGAGCCATTTACTGTCACTGCTGCTCAACCTGAGAAAGGGCCATTTTATTTAGGAATGGACAAACAGGAGAAAACTGGGCTTGCTCTGCTTTTTCTGCCCCAATCCAAACATGGTCCCAGCTAGTCTGAACTGGGGTTTCTGGGAGGGCAGATCTAGAGGTGGGAACTGCACCAACAAAGCCCCAACCCACACAGCAAACACTGCTTAACACACAGCAAGCAAGAACCTGAATAAATGGCAAATCTGGTGCTCTTACCTGTCTGGTTTGCTGTCCAGGAAAGCAGTAAGTGGAGAGAAGACAAGACAAATGTTCAGGTTAGAAAGGACTTGCAGAGGGAAGGGGAAGCATTTGCTCAGCTCTAACCCTGGCAGCAGAGGTTACCAGCCAGAGTGACACCAAGCAGGACCCCTGAGCCCCTGCCCCAGAGCAGCCTCAAGTGCTGGGATGCAGAGGCCACACTCCTGTGCATAAGGGAACACACAGGTCAAAGGTGGAGCAGGGCTAGGAGAGCTCCCCCTGCCCTGGGAACGAGCTGCCCCAGCTAAGGACACCTCTGCTGGCCATTGCCACCCTTATTTACTTTGCTCAGCCCCTGCTCCCCCTCCTGTCCCTTTCCCTTGCCCTGTGTGTGCTCAGGGGACCCCCAGCTCTCATCCACACACCATGAGCTGCTCAGAAAGCCAAGGGAAAGAGAGAGAAAAAGGGGTTTTCCCTTCTCTCTCCTGAAGACTCACACCCTGCTCCTGTCTCCCAGCAGAAAACCATTCTGAGAGCAGTGGAGGTCTCTGCTGCCCCACAGCTCAGGGATGCCTCCCCTGCATCCCCCCCACTGCCCACAGGCACAGGGAGCAGGGAAAGGGGCTGAGGCTGCGAGCAGCAAGGCTGGCTACTGACACACTCACTGCCCAAGGGAGTGTCTGTAGGACAAGCACAGCTTTCCTGGGAGGGACACGGGGCAGAATCTGCAGCAGCAAATCCTGCAACCCCCTGCTAATCCCTCCTGTGCTGGGCAAACTCTCCCATTCCAGCCTTTGAGCCTCAAGTCTCCTCTCTCCAGTGCCCAAGGAAGGACTTCCCCTGAGCTGAGCAGCACAGAAATCCCCTTTAGGCTCCTGGGGACACTCAGAAGCACCTGAGGTGTGGGCAGGGGCAGTGAGCAGCTCTTACTTTTTGTAGAGCAGGATGGCGATGACGATGCAGATGATGAAGACCACGGCCAGGACGGGCCCGATGACCCAGATGAGCCCCTCCTCACCATCAATGATGGGCTGGGGGTCAGGGTTGTCCAGCTGGATGGGGTCAGAGAAGGGACTGGCAGCATAGGTCTGGAAGACAGGGAACAGGGTGGAACACGGCTCAGAGATGGGATGGAGGCTGAAGAGGGGGCAAGCACAGGATATTCCACAGGAGGAACTGCTGGAGAGGATGTGAGCTCTCTGCAGCACAACCCAAATGCTGACAGGGAAAATGCCCCTTCAGCCTAGAGAAAATGCCCTGTTCCTGGGCATCCACATGAGGGGTATCTTCCACTTCCAATGCTCCAGTGAGACACAGCATGGAAAGATCCCTCTCATGTGAAGCTGCAGCCTGCCCTGTGCCTGTCTCAGCCCTTCTCATGCTTTTAGAGATCCAGCTGCTTTTGTTCCACCACAGCCCTGAGCCCTCACCACTGCCACAAACACACAAACACTTTCCCCAAGCTCTCACGTAACCATCTGGATTTTGACAGTCAGAGGGGATTACAGAGCAAGAGGGAAGGGATTAAAACAAGAATTAACGTTTGGTCTGGTGACTGAAAAAAAACAACCCTGACAAATAAATACAAAGTAGTAAAACACTGTGTGTGTCCTCTGCTGCCTCTGCACTGAGCTGGGTTCTTGAGGAGCATCAGAGGCACATTCAAACCCTTTAGAGTCCTGACTAAGGACTCATGGATTCTCATCTTACAGAAACTGAACAGCACAGAGAACTGGCATGGCCTGGTTTGGGAGAGTAGCCAAGGACAAGAACAGGGGCTCTGGGTCCTTGAACTCCATCAGCTCTGAGCAGGCTGGGATGCTGCTCCACACTCAGGAGCTGCTGTGGATCCAGGCCACTGGGAGTGAGTCTGCAGCACCTTGTTCTAAAGCAGAAATTACCTCAAACTGCAGTAATCCGATTGAGAAACCCATTCAGGAGCGTGTCAGCCTAATCCTTTAATATCAAATACACAAGTAAATATTTATTGGGGGAAAAAAAATCTCTGAAAACCCTTAATTTCCAATAGCTCCCTGCTACAATTCCATAGGGGGATTTAAAAACAACAAAGTATTAGTCTGTTTCCCATTGTGTGTGAGGGAGGAGGCAGGTAAATATTAAAATAGTTGTTTTCATAAAACCAAGTACAGCCCCAGTGAAAACATCAGAGATGCTGAATTGGTAGAGAGAACTTGTAGTTTTCCATTAAAAAAAATGGAAACCTCTGTGTTTGGAGAGGAACTTAGCAATGCCCAGAGTGTGACATGCTCTTGGAGCAGGATGTCTGGGGTCATTGTTCTGAGGAGTTAAAGAACCTTTAAAGGAAATTATTGTTCAAAAAGGGGTTTGACCCAGGGCTCTCTGAACTCTTCTTCTGTCCTGAGGGGATAGTTCAGTGTTCCTCCCCATTCTGGACTCCAGTCTGGAGTCACAAGTGTACAAGGTCTGTCCACAAAGACTGGGACAATCACAGCTCCTCTTGTCCTTGGTGCTTGGAAGAGATGAATACAGGCACAAGCACAAGCAGCTCATCAAGCACAAGAGCCACAGCTGGAAAGAAAAACCCCTCAAGGATGCCAGGAGGGCAGCAGGGCTGTGGCAGCTCCCTGGTCCATGCCCAGGGAGCGCAGAGGGCCGGGGGAAGCAGGCAGCACTTACAGCCTCGGGTTCCTGCAGCACGGCCAGGATGAAGAGCACATATTTCTGCCCTGGCTCCAGGGCTCTGTTCTCAAAGTTGTCATAGTGTTTCATGTCCCCCAGGATGAAGTGGGAGGGCAGGGAGCGGAAGCGGGCAGCGATGTAGGGCTTGGGGAAGTCCAGCTGCCGGGAGTGCCGCAGGCTCCGGCGCCGCAGCCTGGCGATGTCCTGGATGAGCTGCAGGAAGCAGAGCAACACCCTGAGAGCCTGGAAAGGAGCAGCAAGGAAAGCCAAACCAGCCCTCCCAGACTGGCTGCTCCTTGGCTGACCTGAATGAGGAGCACAGGTACCTCAAATCCCCCTCCCAGCTCTCAGGTCCCCAGCCCATTCCAGATGTTCTCTCTCCCCTGAGCCGAGTCCAGTTTCATTCACACTCACCTCCTCCAGGTCCATCTCCTCAGGGCTGCCCAGGGGGTTGAGGAACTGTCCTCCCCGGGACTTCCTCAGAGGCACCACCACAATGTAGAAAGCTCTAAATGTTGGGAATGATAAGAAGAAACAGAAGGAATTAGCCATGGAAGAAGGGAGTGCACACACTGATGTGAGTTTGCCCAAACTGCCCCACTGGCTCAATCCCCTTATTTTTCATTCAGCACAATTGTTGTTCCTGGAATGAGCTGGATTCAGTGGCAGCCCCATGTCTCCTTGTGTACTCCCTTCACACTTCTCTGGCTTTCCCTGTTAGTTGTGGAAGTGCCTCCAAAAGGCAACAATCAGGAAGGCTGGAAATGCAGGGATCACCCTCCTGGTACTACCCCTGGAGGTTTGTGGTGGTCTCCAGCCATCAGGGCTGACCCCCAAAACACAAACTGAGCCCCCCACCCCCTGCAGTTAAACAGAAACCTACTGGACAGGCACAGAGCTCTTCACGTCGGGGAGAATCACCACCACGTTGCCATCAGCATCGGGCTTGTGGGTCACCTCTGGCTTCTTGGACAACATGTCAGCAGCAGTCCAGGCTGCCACGTTCTGCTGCAGCCCCCCCATGCTGTTGCCCTGGTTCATCAGCACGAAGTTGTAGAAGGTGCGGGGCCTCAGGTGGGTGATGAGTTTCTTGGTGGTCCGTCCGTCCACGTCGACGTGCAGCCCGTTGTACTGGATCTGTGGGAGGGGAGGAGGTTGCTCCCTGAGCAAGGCTGGTGCTGCTCCAGCTCCTTCCTCCCCATCCCTTTGGTTTTCAGGGAACATGGAGCACCCAGCCCTGCAGAGCTGGGGCACACACGGGAAAAAAACTCCTGCACTCCACTTGCCTTGTATGGGGTAGGAGAGTTGTAATTCTCAGGGAACTCCCAGCTCAGAAGGACAGATGTCTTTGTCACCATCTTCACCTTGAAGTTTTTGGGTAAAACTGCAGAGAAAAAAGTGAGGAGGAAGGGGAGAAAGGAGAAGAAAAGGCAGCAGAGGGAAGGAAGAGTAGGAAAGAGAAGGAAGAGAATGTCAAGTGCTGGAAGAGGGGCCTGCCAGGCTGGGTCTGGCTGCGGCTGCAGGAACTGAAGGGATCGCTCCCTCCTCCACTGTGCTTGAGTTTTGCCAAGGTCCATCTCCCAGTGCTCCCTGTCCCCATGCCTAACCCCAGGAGGGCACGTGGCTTTGCCCCCACACTCTGGGCCTGGGTGGCTGCTGCAGGAACGAGGTGCTGCCTGGCTGAGCATGCTCAGGTGAAGAAAAACCCATCTCAGGTCACAGCTTGAGGGTTTGGTATTTTTAATTTTTGCTCTTTTCTTTTGGCTGTTTGCAAAAGCTGAAGAAAATGCTCTTCCCACCTGTACAGCGACTGGCCCCCCCCTTCAGGTGCCAGTGACAGAAGGTGTCCGGACTTAACTTAGAAGAAAGCGGTAAAAGGGACTTACCTGGCACAAGGCAGAGAGGAGCGGAGGGACTGAGTGTGACACCAGAGTGCTTTGCATTTACTCACGAGCCTGGCTGAGCCTGGCCTGACCTCTCCAGCTCTCTTGCCTCCCGGCACCAGCCCCGGATACAAGGGGAGAGAGGGAGGAGAAACCGGTGAGTCCTACCTTGGTCCAGCTGGAACGTCCGATACTGGACGGTCGGGCTGTAGGGCCCGGGGCCTTTACTGGTGTGAGCACGGATTTTAACATCATAGGCGGTGTTGGGTTTGAGGCCGTTGAGGGTGTACGAGTTCTCTGGGGAGGGGGGCAGGTCTTTTTCCAGCAGGTTCCCGGGAGAACCGGCTTCCCGGTAGGCCACGGTGTATTTGACGATGGCGCCGTTCCTCTCGGCCAGCACGGGGGGCAGCCAGCCAAACTGCACCGACATGGACGTGACGTTGCTCGCCTCCAGGATCTGGGGGTAACCCTTGGGGATGTCTTCTGGGGTGGTGAGTTCCTGCACAGCTTCCTCCCCAAAGCCAGCCCGGCTTTTCACGGCCAGCTTGAACACGTACGTGGCGCCCTTGTGGATGCTGGGAGCGATGTACTTATCCTCCAGCGCCGAGAATTCCAAGGTGGCCAGAGGGTCCACGTCCTTGCGGCCAAACTGGAGCCGGTAGCCCAACACCTGGCCCTCCGCGTCCAGCGGGGGCTCCCATTTCACCAGGAGAGTGTTCTCCTCCGTCTGGTGCACGGACAGGATGGGCTTTCCTGGGACTAGGAGAGAAGAGAGACACCTTCAGCCAAGGTTGGGGCAGGGGAGAGGAGCTGCAGGGGATCTTCAGCTGCAGCAACAGGTTCCTCGAGTCAGCAGCAATGTTCCAGCTGGGCTCCACGGAACCCAAACTGCTGCCACCCTGGGCCATAAACAGTTTGGGAAATGAGAAGCACTGCCAACATGTCAGCTGTGAGGTGCTGACACGTTCCTAAATTTGTTTTCTTCCCTTTGTTCAGGATGGAAAGATGTGCACAGCTCCTCCCCTGTCCCTGGACCACTCACCCTCCCACCACTGGGAAGAACAGACTCAGGAGTCCTGACTCCCAGCCTCCTGTCCCAATTGCTTCCCAGGGCAGGGAAAAACAAACCTGGAGTCTCCAAAGTCCCAACCTCCCTCCCTCTCTCTATTACACAGCCCAACTCATGCAGAAAGAGACTGGAACAGATTGGCCCAGGCTGGGGAGTCCAGAGCAGCTGAGGGTGAAGCAATGAAGGATGGAAGGAAGTCTGGGCAGCCCCAGGTCCTGAGCAGCAGGCACAGGGCCAGCTTACATGGCTGGCAGGCAGCTCATCGCCCACTTGGGTACAGAAGGAAGCACAGGCAGAGGAACCAGAGCCCAAAATGTGTGTGAGGCAGAGGGCAGAGAGAGCTGCTGCTTGCCCTGTGCTGCTCCTCTCCTCTGGAGGAAGGGAACTCACAGTGCTGGTGCATTTTCAGTGAGCTCCTCCTCACCTGTCAGCGAGCTCCCCCACATCTGGGGGTTCTGGGGAGCTCAGCAGTGCCATGTCTCTGCCTAATGAGGCCTGGCACTGTCTGACTGCTAAGCAAGCCCACAGCCACAGTTAAATGACACGTGCAGGCCCAGAGATCCCCGAAGCCAGAGAAAGCAGAGCATTAATTCCAGCAGCTCACGCGTCATTGACACTCAGCTCCACTATTAGAGATCCAATTTCCTTCTCTCCGCCTTGGTATTTCTCCTGGTTGGACAGCAGGAGAGAAAATGGAGTTGGGAGATGTCCCAGCCCACTCCCACAGCACGAGCCTGACCGAGGGGTGAGGGCTGGAATGCTGGAGTGGGGCTGAGGGAGCAGGGCAGGATCTGAAAGGGTCACACTGGGGAACCTCTGCCTGCTGCCTCCACTGACACATTCCCCAGTGGGGATCAGGGGCTGTCTCTGAAACAAATGCTGCATTCCTTCCAAACTGCCAAAGAATGGCAGGGTTGATGCTGGGAGAGCCAGCCTCCTCCCTTGGGAATGCCTAAGGAACACATTAAAGAGAAAAAGAGTGCCATTACCTTTATGTTTCAGTTTTTATCACAAATGTTACTGTAATCAGCTGAGCTTGAAAGTATTACATCTGCACAACAAATATTGTTTGGAATAAAGGTGAGAAGGAAGTTCAGAGAGGGGAAAGTGTTTTATTTTGCAATTGGTTTGGACAGTAAAGGAGAAAATTAGATGTATTACTGTATTTAAATTCAGCCCCCAGCCCTGAATGATAAAGAAAGAAATCTCTCCTCTCAGGAGGTGTATTGACTCAACACTGCAAAGAAGGTAAGAATGTTACAGAGCCATTTGAAAGATTTTTTTTTTCTTTTAATAGCTATTTCAAGTCAGGGGAAATTGAGTTTTGGGTAATAGCTGCTGTGCTGGAGAAAACATCCCTGTGTGACTGATCACCTGCACTGCAAATCCTAATGGGAAGAGATGAGGGAGGGTGACAAGGGAGAGTGACAAGAGAGGCAGGCAGAGAGAAAGGCTCCAGGAGAGGAAAACAGAAAGGATGGAGAGCCTTGGGAAGAAGGAAAGCAGAGAAGCAGGGAGATAGTGAGGAGAAACTTGGACAGAACTGCAGGGGAAGGAGAAGAGGGTGAGTGAAGGAAAAGGCTTTGGCTGGTATGTGCAGGCAGAGCCCAGAAATGGGAGCCAGGAAAGGTCAATACTGTCAGAGTTTCTCCCTCCAGCATTCCTAGACACAGGGGATGTACATCCAGACGTGGTACTAGAAGAGAAGAGTGGGCAGGACAAGCACCACTGTCTGCCTGCTGCTCTTCAGGTCTTTGCAAGTCACCATCCTGACAGCAGACCTCTGCTGTCCCCAGGGTACCTGCGTGGGCCACCTGCAAAGCTGCAGTCTCTCCAGCCAGACCAGGAACAGTCACTTTCCTTCTGATGCACTGGAATTTACAGCCCAAGAGATTACAAGGGACAAATTCATCTTCTGCTGTGTTTCTGGATGTGCCTGGGCTTTCTGAAGCACTGGACAGAAAATTGTGACATTTGGTGAGGGCTGCACGTGAGGAATGAAGGGGTTTCTGCCTTACTAAATCCAATTTTGCCTTTGGGGCAGCCTGGCTCTTGCTGCAAGTCTGCCCTTCAAGAACAAAGTGGGATGGAAGAAGGTGAGTCTGGAGAAGCCAGACTGAGGAAAAGGCTCTCACCTGCACCCTTGGTGGTGACCACTTTGGGCTTGCTGCGAGCACCATCTCCCTTCATGGTGTAGGCGGCCACGGTGATGGAATAGGCAGTCTCCGGCTGGAGCCCAGCAATGATCATTTCCTGTTTGCCAGATGCCAAAGGGAAATTGTGTCAATATTCAGCCCCACACCCAAGAGCAGCTCTCTTCTCCTTGCAGGAGTCTCAGCCCTTTTCCAGCATGCAGGAACACCGAATCCAAGGGCACGAGACACTCTGGGGCTTCTGTGGGAAGTGGCAGAGGGGGAGAGCCCCGTTCCCCTGGCGAGGCACTCACAGCTCTGCAAACACAGCCTGGCTCTGCAGGGCCCTGAGCAGGCATCCTCCTCCAGATCTGCCTCTCACACATTCCCTGTCTTCACACAAACCACTTCAGCATCCAAATGCTGTCGCTCCCTTCAAAGCTTTCCTCTCCACTGTGCGGCCTCAGAGGAGGCTCAGAGGTTTCAGGGAGATTACATTTTTTTCACCATTACCCCTCTCTTCTCTCCTCAAGAGATATTTTTAATGCTTTCATAATATTAAAGGGATTGCTTGAATGCAAAGTGCAAGACGACACATTCTGCGCACGCTAAAGCTCCCTGCTAAATCCCACCCCCTCCTTCCCCATCCTCTATCAGCCTCCCCACACCTGGCTCCCAGGAGCTTTTGTTGGAACACTGGCCTCAAGAACAGCCCTTCCCCAGGAGGGATCCAGCCTTTCAAAGGGCTGTGTTGGAAAAGGAACACCCGTGCTAAATCAAACAGGATGACAGCACATGCAGCAGGGTTTTCCCCAAGGCCCCAGAAAGGAGGGAGATGAGAATGTTGTGCATGTTTTATGGCTTTCCCCTCTCCTCACCCCTTTGTGCATTCAATATTAAATCTCAGGGCAGCACTTGGGAAGAATTTGTTAGTCCTGAAAATAACTATTTCCCCTGATGGTGAGCTGGGAGAGGAACAGCAGAACTTGGAAGCAGTGGGATTTTGATCAGTGACTTTGGAGGCTGTCAGCTGCAGGGACAGGTCTGGCTTCTCTGGAAGTCAAGAAACCTGTCCTGCTCTCACACCTGCCACTGAGTTTTATTAAGATTTTAAGGCAAGGGGCTTTTCCTCCCTGAGACTCTCTCCATCCCTTGAAGGGAGGCCTCTCACTTGTGCAGGGCACTTGGCAATCCCAAGGAGACACAAACACAACCAGTTTAGTTGTGTGTTCTCAGAACCCTGTCATTCCAAGGAAAAGATGCTTTCTCCTACTTCTTGGTAGCTGTAGGATTTTGGAAAACATGTATCATTTTAGCAGAAATAGCACATGCCAAACAGCCAAGCTGATTTTAAGGTACTTCAAAAGTAAAAGCACCAATGATGATTCAGTGCTTTGCATCAATGAGTTTCTAAGAATCTTGGCCCTTTGAGAGTACAAAGCATTTGTTCATGCTGTGATAGCTCAGGACTCATGGATTCTGTACTCCCAATGCTTCCCAGGCTATCTTTTCCAGACACAGAGGTGTTACAAAGCAGCCCATCTGAGCTCCCTGGTCTGGTGGAAGGTGTCCCTGCCCCTGGCTGGGAGCGGAACAAAATGGCCTTTGAGGTGCCTTCCAATCCAAACTATTTTAGGATTCTCACATGTTCAAAGCAGTCCCAAATTCAATATGCCATCTGCTTCCCCATGGAGGAGCAGCAGACCCATCTTTCCTTCAGAGCCAAAGGGAAAACCCTGTGGGATTGCTGCGTGCTGACAAACGACACGATCACAGAGGGGCACAGAGCAGTGACAGGGAGGGGACAATGCATGGGGACACCATAAACAGGCTCTAAACCAGGCACATTTGCACTGCAAAAGAAAAAAAAAAAAAAAAAAAAAAACAAAAGGGAAGC
>VZRH01000688.1:149696-167955 GCA_013397555.1 Urocynchramus pylzowi | reverse complement strand
CAACAGAAATTAAATGGGGCATCAAAACTGAAATGGTGTAAAGCAAAGGACTAAACCAGCGAGCGGGCCAGCCAAGAGGGGTCCTGCTGCTTCCACTAAGCTGGCACCAGCTAAACACCCAGCTGCACCCTATAAAAGCCCTTTCCTTTGGCTCCCTGTTTTACAGCAGCCTGGCAAAGCCTGCTCTGGCTGGGAAAGCACTTTCCAACCTCAGTCTCTGGGATCTTGAATTTCTTTGAAGGGATCTGTGAAAATTAAGTAAGAAAAGCAAATCTTTTGCCAGGAGGCTTAAATTTAAGAGTCTGTACCTCCAGATGGAAGTGATTAGTTGTCCCCAGACTAGAGGAGGCCAAATCCCACAGTGGGAATGCCCAGGACACTGCCAAGCCATGGTGTTTAAAGAGGAGGGTTTTGAGAAAACACTTGCAGAAGGAGGGAGGCAGTGGGTTTGGTGAGGTATTCAGGTATCCAGGGGATTTTCCAAAACAGCAGCAGGTCTAATTCCCACTGCACTCTCTTCCTGAACTACACCAGGGTGTTTCTGAACATCCTGGGAGAAAACCTTGGGAACTGTGGCCCTACCCAGGCACCTTCTCAGGGTGGCAGCAGATGCCTGTCCAAGGGTGGGGAAGGTGGAACCTACAGCTCTCCCTTAAAGCACCTCTTGTTCCAATCCCTGCCCTGGGCTGGAACAGCTTCCACCATCCAGGGAGCTCCTTCCTGGCCCTGAACACTTCCAGGGACTAGACCACACTTCTGCCAGTCACTAAGGACAACTGATCAGCCCAGGGAAGCAGAATGTGATACATTCTCAAGGCAGATTGATAAATCAAACATCACCCAACTGCAATAAAGGGCTTTTAACTCTCTGCAGACAGGGCATGAAACTGGGGTGAACTCACAAGCCCCACAAGTATCACCTGCAAGAAGCAGTAGATCAATGCTGGTCACTGCTTCTCATTCCTCTGATGCTTTTTAATCAACAAAAAGCTCTTTTAGTGAGGAATGATTGTTTTCAAACCTCTTACTCCCATCCTTGAGTCAAACCCAAATGTTTAGGCCCAGTTTGCCTTGAGGACTCTGCTAAATCCAGTCACACTTAGCTCAGCTGGCACTGGAGTGAGAGCCACACACTTTCCAGGAGCCTCCAGGAGACAGAGGGAAGTGGCTTTTCAAAAAGGGCAGAGATAATCCCTCCACTGCTGTCTGAGCACCCTGCCCAGTAGGACATTTTGGGTGTTTTCCTTCTGTTTTTATGCACTATTGCTGTCTTGAACCTGGCAGAATGATCCCCTTCTCCCCAGCACTCCCAGTGAGGAGACTGACAAGCCCTGGCCGTGGCTGGCCACGCAAAACAACACAGAAGATGTCAAATGAACCAAACCAAAAAGAACAAACTGGAAAATAAAGCATAAATCAAGCCAATAATTTGAAACAAAAAGAAAAAACAACAAACACCAGAAAGGAAATCATAATAATAAAATAATACTGATATAAAAAGTGACTCCTTCCAGAACATTCCCAGTCTGTTTACCTACCTTCCACGCTTCAACTGCTAACTTATAAGACTTTCTTACAAGAGAACAAGAGGAACTGAGCTACGAGGCCAGACCAAGCTCCTGGTGGGTTTCTGCACATGACTGGCTTTTAAAATGCCACTCTGCTCATGATGAGTCCCCCCAAGTCCTCTCCCACCAGCAGAACCCCAGCTACTATTGCAGAAATGGCAATTTTGGACCCCAATGTGTTCTCTTTTGCTAAACTGTCAGCACAAAGAGCAGGACAGCACAATCCCAGCGACAGATCTTCCCTCTGGCTCTCTCCATCTGCTGTGATTGCTGCACCACCTCTCCAGGACAGAGGTGCACTGCTCATCCCATGTCCCAGAACCAGCTCAAGGAAGGTTTCAAGGTGTGGAGGGACAGACTCAGCCCTCTCCCATTGCTGCCATGGCACCATTCCCTTCTTTTTTTGTCCTCATCAGAGGCTGGGCATATTAAAATCCACCTTTCCTGCTCAGTTCCAGCCAAAGCCACCACAGCTGAGAAACCCACTGCAGAGAGGGTCTGACCTGACCTACCCTTCATCCTGCACCTCATTCTGAAAGCCCCAGGAAGCAGAGCTCAGCTCCAGCTGGCACTGGGGTCACTGTCTGCGCTGCCACGCTCGCTCACTCACCCTCTACGCTCCAGCACAGGGACCTACTGAGAGGCCCTGGGGTGAGGCCTCCTTTTGGGATGGTTTTGCACTTTCTCTGGTCAAAAAGGCAGGGTGGGGGGTGGGTGATGGGGGAGAAGGCCCAGGTCCTGCCCGGCCCCCTCCCCGTCACCCCTGGACTGCAGCAGCGGAGGAGAACAGCCAGGGGTGCTGGCTGGCCACGCTGGACACGCCTCTGGGAGCTCATGGCACTGTTTCCTTCACAATCCAGCCCAACCTGTGTGACCCTGGGGACGCTGGGGACAGCGCCAGGAGCCGGGAGCCGCGGCAGGAGCCCAGTGCCACCAACCCCACCGGGGCTGCGAGCTCAGCTCCGCAACCAGCCCTTCCCTGGGCGGGGAGCCAGGCACAGGCAGGAGCCCCCAGCCAGGAGAGCTCTGCCTTGGCCTGCTGGCTGGTTCCACCAGCGTTTTGGGACCCCTCCCCACCCTCCCAGGGCTCCAGGACATCCGGGAGCGTCTGCAGAGCCACCAGTGGTGAGCCTGCAGCCACAGGGTGGACTGTATTTGTGAATCTGCTTGAGACCAGCCAGTACTCACCTGAGCTGCACCTTTTACATGCTTTAAAGTTGACTGTCCAAGCCACAAGAATGACCCTTACTGACCTTGCACAATATCATGTTTTTTAACCCTTTAGGTACCATAGACTTTGGGTATTTCATTCACTTCATGTACTGTGAGGAGGGGGACAGGAGGGAGAGCGGAGCTATGTGGGGGGAAATCCTTCCTTGGGCAGGAACAGAGGGTGAGAAAGCCCCATTGTTCCTCTACCCCTGCACGTGCAGCCTCACAGCACCCACCCTGCCACCCCTGCCTGCTGACCACGCTTTGCCCTCTGGAATTTCTGAGTGGGAGAGTTGCCAGGGAGCCTGGGAAGGTCATGGCTAACCAGAAAGGGCAAACCAGCTTCTCCCAGCCATGAGAGTCTGTCAGTTTTACAAGCTATGTCTCTGGTACTTGAAGAGTTAAAACCCAGCTACTTCAAGAAGAAAAAGATACTTTACCTTTAGTTTAATGGATTTTACTTTGGTTATGATGCTCAGGAGGAGCCACCCTGGCAGGGAGGTGCAGGGAGGGGCTGCCACATGCGGGTGGGTGCTGGGAGGGGACAGCAGGAGCAGCGGGAGGAGCAGGGAGAGGCTTTGTCATTCCAGAGACAAGATGCCATCGTGGTGTGACATTGCCCAGCGAGGGTCAGGGACAGCAGGGAGCTGGCTCATCGGGTGCAGGGCATGCAGGCAGGCAAGCAGAGAGCAGAAGAGAGAAGAAAGAAGAGGCATGGAGCAGGCCAAGGAGGAGCTGAACGGAAAAGGAGCTGAGGAGGGAAGACACAAAAGCCTGTCCCGAGCCAGAAGGTCTGTGAGCCGAAGGATGTCACCCGGAGCAGGGAGAATTGACTCGTTCCTCCAACAGCCAGCCAGGAAAAAATGTTTCACCGTGTTACAGGACTCTGACAGCTCCCAGCTGATGTTCTTAAGAGCATTAAATTAATGAGACTCTCCCTACGAAAGCTGAGCTACAGAGAGAGAAACCCGTCCGTGTTCTGGGCAGATGCCAAGTTAGAAAAAGCCCCAAAGCCTTCCCTTTTCCCAGATCCCCTTTTCCTCACCCTTAAGGGACAAATTTTCACTAAGGCCGACTGCCACCAGCTCCCACATCCCTCTTCCAGCTTGTTTTATTGAACCAGAAAGCACAAATCCCAGACCATCTTTGCCTCCCATCCCCACAGGTCTCAAGGAGAGAAACCCCTTGGAAAACAGAAGCAGAGTGTAAGTTTAACACTTATTTTTCAGGTCCTTTCAGTTCATTTCCCCCACCCCACAGAGATGCTCCCTCTGACAGTACCACACTGGGATCAGAACCAGCAGATGTGCAGCAGAGTCAGGAAAGGATTTTCCTATGAAACGTAGAGAGAGTATGGAGAAAAAGAAAAGAAAGAAAAAAGGGGAAAAACATTTGAAGGAAAGAAAAACCAAAAAATCTCTGAATGGAGTGGAGGCCTGAGAAAGCCCCAGTAAGGAATTCTGTCTATGCAGAAACAGACTCCCCTTTCTTCCCACTCCTCAGGGGACAGAAAGAGAAGGAGACAGGGAAAGGGAGAGACAGCAGGATGTGACAATTAAAAAGCCCAGCCGAGAGCCTGCTGCTCCCCCTTGTTAGGGACTCTGAGGGATGGGAGCAGGGCTCTCCCTCCTCACACTGGTGACCAGAGCCACTTCTGAGTTAGTTCTGCTCCCGGCTACTCCAAACTGCAGCGGAGTGATTTAGTAGAGATGAGAGGAGACAGAAAACACAAAGAACAGCTGCCACAGCCACTCATGCAGTGAAAAAACACCTCATTTAAAAGCAAAGATCTGTGAAAAGCCCAGGTTGAAATATTGCCATCCAGGGTTATTGTCCCCAGGGCAACAGCAAAGGGAGACAATCCATTAAACTAAAACCAGCACGTTTTGAGTTGCATACACTCCATCCTGGTGTCATCAATATCCCCCTCCCAGCCTCCACAGGGCTCCTCTCTCCCGCTCTGCTGGAGCCCAAACAGGACCATTCCCAGAGCTCCAGGCCTTCCTCCCCTTGGCTGTGGAGGTGCTCATGGAAAAGAGCATGGGGACTGCTTCCCCAAAGGCTGGGGAAGGTTGGGCCTGTGAACAATCACCTTCCCTTCTCCTCTGCCTCCCGCTTCCCCACCGTCTCCCTGCTGCACTGCTCGTGCCCCTTCCTGACAGCGGCTGGGCCTGTGTGGGACAGGCTGTGGCTGCCATCCCCTGAGCATGCTCAGCACCACGGCCAGCGTGGCCACCACCGAGCCCTCACCGCTGCCACCCCGAGTGGACGCTGCTGCCCGGCCCCCCAGCAGCCCACACCCCAGCTCTGCTCCTGGCTCACGTCTCAACTAGCAGGACGGTGAAGGGAGAGGGGAGCAGGTCCCAAAAAGGTGCCCCCCCTCCCTGGAGTGAAACGCCAACCCCCAGCTCCGTACCCCTGTGCCCACCATCTCTGGCTCCCTGATTGTGGTCCCCTCAGAGAAGGGTGGGAAAGGAGAGACACCTACTAGACTGCAAGGTGCGCTCTCGGACCTCCGGGGTGAAGGCCCCCAGCCCCAGGGCCGAGCGGGCGGCCAGCCGGAAGACATACTCAGTGTTGGGCTTCAGGCCTTCCACCGTGAACGAGGTCGTGGGCTCGAAGTTCTTCAGCACCTGGGATGGGTGAGGGGGGAAGAAAGAAATAAACCCAAACAACAGGCAGCAGAGGTGAGGCCTGCCCAGAGACACCTGCCCTGCTCCCCTCGCTCCGACACCGCAGGGAACGGCGGGGCTGGGGAGCTCCTCAGCCCCAAACCTGCTCCGGTTTGGACTCACCTCCTTGCTGTGGTCTCCTTCCTTGTAGAGGAGCTCGTACTTCACTATGATCTCCTGGCGTGGGGGGCTCCACGACAGCACAATGCTCGTCTCGGTCTTGGCTTCTGCTCGGAAGTTCATCGGCTGCCCGGGAACTGGCACGGAGAGGGAGCCGACGGGGCAGAGGAGGCAAGATGAGAAACAGGAGAAACCACATTAACTTGGCTAATTAGGAGGCTCTTGCCCTGTTTTCTTCAAAGCCTGTGTGGGAAGAGCACGTCAGCAGCAAAATGCCACACTGCAGCGTGGGCAGGTCCTGCCTCTAAAGCTGTGGAGTTACATCCCACAGCAGGACTCCAGCGTGTGCAGAGCTGCTGGAGATGGAAGAATCCCAGTGGATCATATGCCTGTCTCAGCAGTGCAGACTACAACCCTTCCCATCAATCCCAGTATTACAAGATTCTGGAAGTAGGAAACCCATGAGCAGCCCATTGAGGACACAGGGTTTCCTCCCATACCCCATGCCAAAAATGTGCTGGGTGACAGCCCATGATAAAACACCTTGTGTTTGCAGCTCAACACATAAGGCTCATTCCTCACTCATCTCTGACAAAGTAGTTCCTGGGTGCTTTAGGGAGAGTTAAAGTGTCACCACTACCTGTTAGTAGTGGTAAATATGTTTAGCAGTTTCACATCTGTTAAAGACATTTAGAATCATGGAATGGTTTGGGTTGGAAGAGACCATAAAGCTCATCCAGTTCCATGGGCAGGGGCACCTTCCACTATCCCAGGTTGCTCCAAGCCCTGTCCAACCTGGCCTTGGACACTTCCAGGGATCCAGTGCAGCCACGGTTTCTCTGGGCACCCTGTGCCAGGGCCTCCCCACGTTCCAAATACATAATTCCTTCCCAAAATCTCATCTAAACCTCCAAATCTAACCAGCACCTCTCCTTCCCAGGTCAGCAACACAGGTGCTCACCTCCTTGCTGCGTCTTAACCTGGATGGGGTCGGACAGGGGCCCGTCCCCCACAGAGGTGAAGGCCAGCACTCGCACGGTGTAGGTCTCATCCTCGAGGAGGCTGCCCACGGTGGTCAGCAGGCTGTCATCCACGTTGTGCTTCTGCCAGTTGCTGACAGGCTGGTCAGGCTCCATGGTGTAATAGACTCGGTACCCTCGGATCTGCCCGTTGGGCTCCACCGGTTCCTCCCACTGGATGATCATGGTGGTGCTGCTCAGCATCCGGCCCTGCACGTTGCGGGGGGCACTGGCAGGAGCTTGTTCCCCAGTGCGGGTGACCACTGACTCACTGGGAGGCCCCTGCCCGATGCTGTTGACTGCAGAGACCCAGATCTCGTACTCAGAGTTGGGGCTGAGCCCCCCGATGCTGTAGCGCGTGGTGGTGATGTCCTCCTTGATCTGGTATGGTCCATCCTGGCTCTTAGACTTGTACTCAATGACATAGTAGGACACGGGGTCTGGGTTTCCAGAGTCCCAGGTGATGGTGATACTCGTTGCTGTTGTCTCTGTCACCACTGGCGTCCCAGGAGCCTTGGGAAGTGCTGAGAATCAGGAAGAACAGGCATTTAAAAAAAACCACAGATGCTGAAATGGCACCTAATTGGTCTGGTTAGGGCTGCAGGAGCCGGAGGCACAGCACCAATCCCAGCAGCTCAGGAAAAGTGCTGCTGGAATATGAGGAACCTAGTTATCCACTCTATTATCCTCCTTAAACTGCTCCATCAAAGGCAAAGTGTTCAGCTAAACATCTGGAATCATTAGCACAGGCTTCAGCTGCACATCCACCCTCCCGGGGCAGGGAGGGAGAGCAGCTCCTCAGCTCCTTCCCAGCACGTGCTCACATCTCTCTGCTGAGCCTCCACAGGCAAGGAAAGGCACAGGGCAGGCTCTGCTCTCCAGAACAAATCTCAGAAATGCTGGGAGGGCTTCCCCTCAAGCCACAAACTGTGTTAATCCCCATCTCCCCTCTCTCTCAGCCAGGGAGTCCCCCAAGAGCCTGCTGGGGACTGCACACTGCTCAACACTTTAACTGCACCTGATACATGTTCTCACTTCACCTGTTCTCAAGCTTCGTGTGCTGTCCTCTGCACACTTTACTGCACACTTTAGAGCCTTTTCAAGCCTCCTTTTCAACTTCTTCTTATCATGGAATCCCAGAAGGTTTTGGGTTGAAAGAGGCCTTGAAACCCATCCAGTGGAACTCCTGCCATGGGCAGGGACACCTTCCAATGGCTCAGGTGGCTCCAAACCCCATCCAACCCGGCCTTGAAGCCTAACTTCTCTAGACCTGATCACAGTGAAGCTCAAACTTCTTCTTTTACCTTCTGCCCGGGAGAGCCACAGGTGCTCACACACAGGAACAGTGGAGGGAACAGGATCCAAACAAAATTACAAAAGACAGAAGGTACCAGCAGGGTGAGATTCCCCACGTGAGAAGATAGGAGAGTTGGAAGCAGGAACAATCTGCCCTACACAGCAGCTTTTTAGATTGAGAGGGTAAGACAGGGAAAAAAGGGAAGGAAGGAAATACTGAGGAAAATAAAGAGGAGCTGACTCCAGCCCCAGGCATCCTTCTGCTGGCACGAGAGCCCCACTGCCTGTGCAGAAGCTCAGAATGGGTGTCATGCCAAGATTCTCTAGCCCCTACTCATTTCTCCTGTCAGACCTTCCTCAGACAGATGACTGATACAACAGGATTGTTTTTCCTTATCCCTCCCTTACTCCCAAGTGTTTCTCCTCTCCCCCACCCATGGATCTTTTCCCACCCCACCTCTCCCAGATCCCTCATGGGCAACACCAGTGCTTGGAGCAGACACCAGCTCACACAGAGCTCTACACTCACCCAACCTCAGGGGTTCCTGCTTGGGTTTAATACTCCCCTGCTGAGGACAGAATAGATTGAAGATGGCACCCGTGCTCCTCCTGGGAATCACTAGCTGGAAGCTGGGCTTATTCCCCATCTTGCTGAGGCAACAACGGCCACTAAGATGCTGGAACTAAGCTCTACTGCAAGGGTGCACATGCCAGAGATCCTCAGGGCCTTGGCTGAATCTCAGGCCTTGGAACAGGATGGCATGCAGGCTCCAAGCCATCCAAGGCTCCTTGCACAGTGCCCAGCCAGCCTCATATGCCAGGACAGACACAGCATGCAGGGATTTGGTTTTTCATAACAACCAGCTCAGGTGTCCTAAAGCGAGGGAAGGTCTCCAGCCAGCAGCTTCCCCTCCACTGTGGGTTTCCCTGTGTGGGGGATCCCCAAGGACATGCACAGATCCCAGCCTGGGGCACTCATGGTGCACAGGTCTGTCCTGCTGCTCGTGCTCACAGAGCTCCACGTGCGCACACAGGGAAGGACAGGGACTGACACTCCTGCAGCCAGGTGCCCACGACACAGCCATGGTGTCCCTGGCCATGCACACACATCCCAGTCATGCAGGAGCACCTGGACATGCAGGATTATCCTTGTCCATGCACACACATCCCATTTGTGCAAGAGCACCAGGACATGCAGGACTGTCCCTGTCCATGCACACACATCCCAGTCATGCAGCAGCACCTGGATATGCAGGATTATCCTTGTCCATGCACACACATCCCAGTCATGCAGGAGCACCTGGATATGCAGGATTATCCTTGTCCATGCACACACATCCCCTTTGTGCAGGAACACCTGGACATACAGGACTGTCCCTGTCCATGCACACACACACATCCCCTTTGTGCAAGAGCACCAGGACATGCAGGACTGTCCCTGTCCATGCACACACACACCCCATTTGTGCAGGACAGCTGGACATGCAGGACTGTCCCTGTCCATGCACACACATACCCCATTTGTGCAGGACAGCTGGACATGCAGGACTGTCCCTGTCCATGCACACACACACCCCATTTGTGCAGGACAGCTGGACATGCAGGACTGTCCCTGTCCATGCACACACACACCCCATTTGTGCAGGACAGCTGGACATGCAGGACCGTGTCCCCTGTGCAGGTCAGGCAGTCACAGGCTCTCCCCATGCAGACACACGGTGACACAGGCACAAACCATGGGACATTCCCACTCTGCTACACGTCCCACCTTCGCTCCCATGCACGAGCAGGACACGTGCCCAGGCATCCCCTGCGCTCATGCTCGGACACTCAGCTCTGGCCGTGCCCACACCTGCCCAGCACGTGCCCACTCCCACACGTGCACTCAGGACCCTGCTCCCCCTCCCTTACATTTCACCGTGATCTGGGCAACAGCTTCTATGACTCCCAGGCTGGACATGGCCACGCAGGTGTAGTTGGCAGAGTCCTTGACGTCCGTGAGCTCCAGGACGTTCCTGCCCACGGGCATGTCATCCTCGGGTGTCAGGTCCTCTGCTCCCTGCATCCACTTCACGTAGGGCATGGGAGACCCCACGGCCACGCAGGTGATGTTGACGTTGCCCCCGGGCATGATTTCATGGCTGACAGGGAGGATGGAGAAGCGAGGGGCCACACGGCGAACTGTGGACGAGACGCACAGAGGTAACAAAAAAACAAAACGGAAAAGCAAAGCAAAACAAACGAACGAACAAAAGAACGAAGAGAAAAAAAAATTTAAAAAAAAAAAAAGGAAAGGAAAGGAAAGGAAAAGAAAGGAGAAAAAGAAAAAAGAGTAAAAGATAATTTAAATATAGATGGGGTTTGTCATAGTTTATTTTCTTCCTTCATTAAAAACAAAACAAAAAAACAAAGAAATTAAAAAATTGAAAACCAAAAACCAAAAAAAAAATAAACTCCAAATAAATTCGTACTTCACAAACAATATATAGAATATAGACATAAAAGCGATATTTCATAGCAACAGGGTTCCATTGATCAAGATTAGACCCATCACAGCACAGATAAATACACAAAAATTTATTAGCAATTTCTCATCTTTACTGGCACGAGCTGGCATGGCGAGAGCCCAAACTTCTCCTCCGCGGCCGCTGGGGCCCCCAGCTCCCCGCTCCACACCCCGGGAACCTGCTCCTCCTCTCCCAGTGGGGTCTGGGTCCCAGGTCCCCTCCTCCTGAGGAACAGCCCCTCCACCACCACCCAGCGTGGTCCAGGTGCCCCCTCCAGAGAGGGGCCCTCTCCCACCCGGGGCTGCTGCAGACGTGGGGTGGGGGGCCAGGAGAAGGTTGGGATGGAGATGGAAACTTCTCAACATTTTGCCTTGTTGGACCCAGAGAATTCAACAAAGAGAGAAGTATCACATCCCCAGATTCCAGACGCTCCACTTGAGAAGTGAAAGGCAAAAGGATAAACGAGGGAGGAGAGGGAGTCCCCGGAGTGGGACAGAATTTAGTTGGTGTCTGCGTGTGAGAAGCGTCCAGGGGAACACAGCCCCCCTGGAGCGAGAGAGAGTGTGGAAAAGATGAGAAACTCTAATGAAATTTTTGTGGTTTTCGGGTATAGAAACCCTAACGAAGCCTCTTTAAGATCTGACACGGTTCCATTGATAGATGCAGCTCTCAGAGTCACAAACATCATGCAAAATAGGTAAAAAAGAGAGAGAGAGAAAGAGAGAAAGAGAGAGGAAAATGCAGAGAAATATAATTTCTGGGCGGCAGCAAATGCCCACATGGATACTGGATAGAAAGTGAGCGACAGAGAAAGGAAGGAAGACCAGGAGAAGGAGAACAAGAGGGGAAGGGAGAAAGAAGAGAGAGAGAGAGAGAGAGGGAGGGGAGGGGGAAACCCACTTTAATGCTGCATACTTTTTCTAGCTGATGTGACTCAATGTGGTGGCTCACATTGTCACATCTCAGCCCTGGCGGAATAATAAATAGAATAGAATTAATAAGAAAAACAAGGTAATGAAACTTTTAACGTTGAGAAAACAGTGACATGTTCTGTGCATCTCCTTAGCAGAGAGGTGGATGCAGCTTCCAGACCTTACACAGGAAGAACATGGACGCAAAGGGGAGGCTGTGGTTTCCTTGGCTCCATTTTCTGAGCTACCTGGGCTGGCTGGAGGGATGCTGGGTGCCCTTCCTTATGGGGGGAAAAGAAGGGGAATGGACAAAGGAGATGTGTGTGGAGCAGAGAGGGCCTAGGGAGGGGGCTGAGGACAGGGTCTCCTCCCACAAGAAAGAGAAAAGGATACAGGATACGGGGAAAATGCAGGAACTGCAGCAGCTGGAGGGGAGCAGGGGTGCAGGATTCCTCCAGCTCCAGGGACAGCCATGCAGGAACTGCCACAGGCAGGGTGGGAGAGGGGCAGGAGGGTCCAGAGTGCTGGAGGGCTGAGAACTCCCTGTTCCTGCTGTCTGCTCCCAGGTAACCTCTGCACAACCTCTCCAAAGCTTGGTGGCGTTGCCACATGCCAAAGCAAAGCAAAGGACAGCAGGGCTGAGCCTGCCATTGTCCCTCCCAGTGCCTTCAGATATCCCCTGGAACTGTCTTGGGGCTTGCTAGTATTTATCTTCCTGCTTTGTGGATCTTTTCCAAGGGGAAGGGCACTGCCAGGAGAGGTAGAGGCTGTTTGCTGTTTAGTGGGGCTCTGGCAAACAAAAGCCAACTGCAGCCCCTGCAAGGTGACAAGGGAAGTTGTCACAGCAAGGTCTGCTCTCCCCACTGGGCTGTCAGACCATTTTCTGTGAGAACCAGTAGCCAGGAACCAGCACTGGGAGGCAAGGAAGAAAAGACTTCCAGATTGGTGGCAACAGGAGCTCAGAGGTGGCAAAGGGGAATTCCTGCATGCACGGATTTGCAAAGAGAACAGGGGGCATGCCCTCAGCTGGGAGAAGGATGGGGATGTGGAGGGAGGGGCTGCAAGCTCACCTGGCCACTGACACTAGAAGATTATTTCCTACCTGCAGAAATGTGTAGAGGGGGTACCACGGTGCTGGTTCCACCTCAGGCACAAGCACTGGCTCAAAGCATCAGGCAGCCTGCCCCTTGCTCTCCCTCATGCCACTAGGGAGAACACTCAGCCCTAGCCACGAGGGTACATCCCTGTTTCCTACTCCATCCTGCTTCCAGAAGTACCACACTTCAGAAAATGGAGCCAGGTGGAAACCACACCTGTCACAGTCTGAGACAAGATGGAGAGAACTCGGAAAGAAACAAGTGGGGTCAACATGCAGACAGATCTGGGGTGGGGATGACTCTTCTGAGGGGGGGCTGGTATGTGACCTTCTGGAGAGGGGAGGCAAGGTGGGAAAGGTGAGGAGGAATGGGGAGACACATCCGGACAAGATCCGGCCAGCAAACAGCATCAACAGCAACAAACAACGGCAGGTGGGATGCAAACACTGAGTTGTCATGGGAACAGAACAAGACAATTAATCCAAACCGAAGCTAATCGCAAAGAAATGAAACCCAACTGAAAAAGAAAGGGAAAAAAAAAAAAAACAACAAAGAAAAGAAAAAGAAAGAACAAACCAGAATTTAATAACTGAAAAGCATCATCTGATGTAGGGCGGAGTGCTGAGAATCGGAGTCTGAAGGGAACCGACTGTTCCTGGCTGTGGTTTTGGGCAGGGAAGGAGAAATCCACTCACAAAACACAAGCTAAGGGGCTGTGCAGAACACATTCCCAAAAAGCTGCAGAGCAGCCCTGCCCTCCTCCTGACAGCTCCCAGGTCAGCCCTGGGCTCTCAGGGATCCTTACTTTGGGCTGGTTTAGTGGTGTTTGTCACCCTCCAAGGGAAGCACTCAGCACCTCTGGATGCCAGCCCTCAGCACCACCCATTCCACAAGGAGGGAGAATTTGGATTAGGGCTGATACAAGCTCAAAACAGGCAGCAGCACTTCCTTGGTGCATCCTGGTTTAAAAAAAAACTAGACTCTCCTGTGTGCACAGATATACCAACATCCACACACTGATCTAGGATGGGAAAAGAACTCCAGTTAAATGTTGGGGACCTCAGAGAGTCCCCTGGATACAGCCCTGTGATGCCTCAGGGCTGTGACAACCTCAATAGGCATAGGGTTCATCCCTGGCTACCCAGAGCCATCAGGCTGCTGCTTATTTTAATTGCTGTAACATTTGCATTTGGCTGGAGACAGGGAATTTGTCAAGCTGAGAATCTCTGGGTCAGCCTTTAGGTCAAGGCCCAGGAGGAGGAGAGCCACGGTGGAAAGGAAGCTGGAGATGGAATCAAGACCAATTTCAGCTCTGGGTCCAGCTCCACAGCAGCTGAAGGAGGGGAATTTCACAAGAAAAAAATCAGGTGAAGAGATCCCTTCCATTTTGCTATCCAACACTTTCAAAGGATCGGAAGAACAGAACTGCCCTCTCTGGAAAGGAAACATTGGGATGGGGCAGTCAGGGCTCTGCTTTATAAACACTTGCCTAATAATACTTTTCCCAGTTTCTGGTGCAAGAAAGACCTTCCCTGAGTTCCAGGGGTGTTTGGTTTCCAGGACAGCTTTGCCAGACCCCGCATGCGTACACGGATGTGCATGCTCCATGTGCAACAGCTCCCGACAGACACACACAAGCAGGCACACACAAACAGACATTGTCCATGGCCAAAAAACTCTCAGGAGCTTTTTTTTTCAAACAAGGATACAGCTTGTTACGGATAGAACCAGATTCCAGGACTGGAGCTGGATGTTTGGGATGCAATTAAATTATTTCAATGCAGAGAAGCCATTTCGGAGGCACAGGAAAATTTCTTAAGTGCAGTTAGTTATGAGTCTGTTTAATTGTTGGATGAGCATTTCACACTGCAAATCTGCACCCCCAATTGTGCTCTTCTTTAGAAACAGAACAGATCCATAACTTTTCACACCCTTAGGGAGCCAATTGGTTTTGTTGCTGCTCACGGAGGCAGAGGTTGACCCAGTTTGTGTTCTGTGAGTGGCATTTTTGGCTTTTTTGGTCCCAATCAGCACGGCTCAGGTTCCCCACCACCACTCGGGGTCCACAAGGTGAGAGGTGTTTTTGCAAGATTTACAGACCTGATTGGAAGAGACACTGGGAGATCCAGGGTTGACTTTTGCAACACCAGAATCCATCCTTAAAATGTGTTCCCATGATGCTGCTAATGAGAGAAACCTGAGGACCAACCAGTTTGTGCTGAGGAACACTACCAGCTGCTCTTTTAAAGCCCCTTCCAGATTCCCTCAGAGAGAAAAAAATGTTGGAGGAGGAGCGAGGTGGGTAAAAGGAGAATGTCCTGGACAAGAACCTGTCACTTCAAACCCCGATTCACATTAAACCAACTCAAAGAGAAATGCATCTTATACCTTAAAGAAGAAATTAATTGAAAAAGGAAACAAAAGAAAGTGAAGTGACTGGTTGAAAGCACCAAACAAAACCAAATGGTATTAAACATTTTGACACTCAGCAAGCTGCTGCTCCAAATGAGGTGAGAAGGCGGACATTATTGGCCATTTTGGGGAGACAGGAGTCATTCCGTCTTGCTCCAAAATGAGGAGGGGTAGGGGAAAGGGTGCCAAAATAATGTGCAGCCTCTACATTATTAGTGAAGCTTAGATTACACCTGTCCTCCCCTCCCAAATGTGGTCTGGCCCTGCCCCTGCGTGTCCGTGCAGCCGCCTCTGCCTCTCCCTCTCCCGTTCCAATTCCAGGCTCATTCCCCTGGGGTGAGACCTTTTGGGGTTTGGATTTCCGACCTCCGCCCCTCCACAGGACGAGAAGCTTCCCTCCTCCTGCCCATCTCCTTCCTCATTTCCTTCACAGTAAATAAAAGAAATAGGTAAATAGGTAGATAAATAAAGAATGAGACCAAGGCTTGGATTTGGTCTGGAGGAAATCCATTACCTTCCCAATAATTGTTACTTTTCACTTAAAAAAAACCACATTAGCTGAGTGACAGGCTGGCTGAACATCTCTGGTCTTTTGCAGATTTTTTTTTTTTTCTGTTGTTTTTTTACAGGATTGAACAGCAAATAATCAGAATCCAATTGTTTTTCACGCAGCTCTGTAATTTTAAACACAGACTTGACTGTTTTAGTTTTTTGTTATTTTAATTTGACAAGGTGTAATCTAATTTTTTCCCCTAAAACAAAGAGAACAGCGATGCAAAAGGTGTAAGAGACACAGGCAGGCAGAGATTTCGAGATCAGTACAGCACAGTGTTCCTGCAAAGTGCCCTCTATAGAGAGATAGTCATGTATATACATAGATATATACACAGTTCGGATTTTTTTTTGATTGTTTTTTTTTGGGGGGTGGCTTTTTGTATCCATTTCCATTTCCTGATACCCTTGAGAAATCCTTCTGCAGAAACACAGTGAAGTTTTTGTTTGCTTTGTTTGGTTTGGAACTAGAATTTCAGAGCTGAGGACACCCCAAACATGGACAGGGCGCTCCCCCACCCACAGAAGTGCTAAAATAACCCTTAAAAATCATCCCAGAACTCTCCATCCCTCAATTTTAGCACCTGGAAACTGGGCACTGCAGAGGCAGCTGTACAACCCAGTGGTGGTTCTGCCTCCCTCCTTCTCCATTAAAGAATTTATCAATCTAGTCTAAAAAGGTATTAAAATTCCTACAGTTTAAAATACCAATGACTGTTTTGACCTTGTGGCTATTTGTTAAATCTCTAGTGCATGTGGAATTATTTCCTTCAACCTCTAAATGGGATTGAAAGGGAAAAGCTCAGCAATGGTTCCACCTGGAACCAACCAGCAGCTCTGGTCTGATGGTCAAATTACTCATGTGCCAAACTTAACCCAGGCTACAGGCTAAATTATTGCTTAAATTAGTCACATTTTAATCTATTTTGAAGCTTTATTTCCTGAGGTGCTCGGCACACTATCCCTGCCCTTTCTGTGGGTTTTATTTTAATTGATTTCCACTAGTTCAGCTCTTACATGTTTTGCCCTGGCCTGGTTTCATCTTTGGTCTCTCAATGAGCTGAGGTTTTCCAGAGAGCCTTGGGAGTTCCTGGGAATGTTCTCAGCAGGGCCTGGGCTGCAGAACCTGGCTTGGGGTGACAAAGCTTGTGCTGATGGTGACAAGCAGCAAAGGCAGGGCTTGAGCAGGCACTGGGCTGCTTTAAATGCCTGCTGAGCCATTTACAGCTCCCTGGGCTGGAAAAGAGCAGAGCCACGAGAAGCTGGAGCAGAGAGCAGGAAGGATTATCCCTGCAGCATCCCAACTGCTGCCTTTTGTACCTCCTGACAGGGCCCCACTGTGTGAAAAAGGGGAAAATTCTTAATTCTGCTAAATTCAACCACGACAACGTGTCCTGCACCAGCAGCAGCAGCTCTGCACACTCGGGGGATCTGAAGCACAGCCCACACAGCTCATCCCATCCCTCCTTCCCTCTGGGACATGGAGGAGCACAGGGACACGATGTCCTTACACACAGGGCTCCATCCCAGCCAGCAGCTGGACTTTGGGATCAGAGCAATCAAGGTGGCCGCCTGCAGCTTCCCAAATTAAGAGGAGAGCTGCAAAGTGCTCCATTTCCAGGGGGCAAACCAGCTCTGGCCACAGGTCCAGGCTGAGGGGACACGTGCCCTTGCTGGGGTGATGGCTGAGCCCCCAGCGTGGTCCCTGATCACAGATAAAAACATCACAGAGTGCTTTGGGCTGGAAGGGACCTCAAAGACCACCCAGTGCCACCCCTGCCACGGGCAGGGACACCTTCCACTGTCCCAGGCTGCTCCAAGCCCCATCCAGCCTGGCCCTGGGCACTGCCAGGGATGGGGCAGCCTCTCAAACACCACCATGGGCAGACAGCTCTTCATTTGCAGGGTTTTGAATCCATCCTTTCCTGCAATCACTGTGGACCACAAGTCTGATGGCACTTGTGTCCCTAGGGATACAGAGGACCATCCAAGGAGAATTTAGAAAGCCAGGTGAGCAGTATGGCTCCCATAAAAAGCAGGATTCCCACCGAGGTACTGGCTTGCCCCTAGAACTGCATCCATCTTTTCACCAACCACAGGTGAACCCTGGACAGGTGGCTCAGCCTAAACTGCCACACACCTGGGCTGGTGGCAGAGATCACCTCACCTGCTTCTGACCTGCTTTTGTGGTCTCCAGAAAGATGCTTCTGCCTCTGACCTTGGGCATCCCCTGTTAGCACTCTGTTATTTTGGACCATGGCATGATCTGACCTGTAATAAATCACGAGGCAAACCCTTCACCAATAATTTCAAGACCAAGCCCATGGTTTGGGTTGGAAGGACCTTAAAGCCCATCCTGTTCTCCCAGGACACCTTCCACTCCACCAGGGTGCTCAGAGACCATAACTTTAGCAAACCACACAACCTCTTCTAGCCAGGTATCAAGTCTCTATTTCCTCACCCAGTGTCATTCCAGCCTATCATGAACTGCATCCCATTTAGCTTTACTTTATTGTTGTTGATATCATTATCATTACTTTTATTTTTATTGGCTCTTGAGGAAGAATTTAATCTTCAAGCCTTCTCAGATCACAAGAGATTCTTAGCAGCAGCAGTGCAGTTTGGCCATGTTAGAAATACTTTATAAAAGAGAAAATAAACAAATAAAAAATAATGGTGTATAAATCCCTTTTTAATTGCACCTAAATCCTGAAACTCAAACTCCTAGTCATGAAGGAAAATCCTGTAATTAGAAGTGATTATCACCTTTTAGTCCTAGGCAGGAGGGAGGTGGGATGGGAAAACCTCATTTCAAATGCTATTCCTTTTTTTTTTGTTTTTAAATAGAACAAGCATTTTTTCTTTTCTTTTTTCTTTCTTTCTTTCTTTTTTT
>VZRH01000688.1:74018-146141 GCA_013397555.1 Urocynchramus pylzowi | reverse complement strand
AAATCAAGAAGGACCAGCCCTGCTCTCTCATTACCAAAAGGGTTTTTTTGCTGTGGAAAGATGTTAAACCAAAGCTACACACAAAATATTACAGGTCAGAGAGATCAAAATAAGAGAAAGTGGAGAGGCTGTTGGCCCAGGGGGTGGGAGAACATCGAGGGGACATCGAGCAGAAGCTGATCCCCTGTCATCTGTTCCCCTGCTGCGGGCTGAAGGGGGCTGTCACTGAGGCAGGGATGGCTGCTGGTGTCCCCAGCTCTGTGCCCAGCGTTTGTGCCCAAGGAACCAGGGACAAATTACTGCTGGCAGAGGGAAAAGCAGCTGGGACTGAGGGCAGCAGTGCCAATGCACCCTTCTGCTGCAGTCTGGGGGGATCCAGGGACACAGAGGGGTCCTCCCTCCTCTCGCAGCCACAGCAGCAGAACTAAAACCTCCCTGCTTCCAGAGATCAGGGATCCTTTGGGAGAAAGGGGAATTTTCTCTGCAGAAAAGGGATCCACTCCCCTGTGGGCTCTGCGGGCTGATTTTGGGCTGCGCTCTTTCGGGTCCCACTGAAGTCATGGCCGTGGGCGAGCCAGCCCTGCCCTGCGGCCCCGCAGGGATGCGGGGAGCGGCGGGGCACCCCCGAGCTCCGCCGGGCTCGGGAGGGGTGGGATGGGCCCGGGAGGAGGAGGCTGAGTGCCGGTGAGCCGCTGTGCTCCCTACCTCTCACGTAAAGGTTAGCGGGGGACGAGTAGCGCACCCCGGCGCTGTTGCTGGCCACGCACTCGTACTTGCCCTGGTCCGTCTCCTCGCTGCTCTCGATCTGCAGCCCACCTGTGAGGGGAGAAGAGACGGCAGCACAGACACATCGTCACGGCTCTGCTGGCTCTGCAGGCAGGCTACCAGCCCTGGTTTTGCGGTTTCCTCCCCCCGCCCTGGACTCACGCACACCGGGACAGCAGCACGGAGCCCCTGCGGACCCGCTGTGGCTGCACACGGAGCCGACACGGGGAGAAAATTTAATCCCCCCCTCTGTAGTCAGGGTTGCTCTTTGTCCTGAACTCATCAGCAAAGGCACCAAGTTTTTGTGGCTTCTGCAATGCAGGCGTTCTGCACCAGAACTCCCGAAATCAGCCTCAATAATCCATATTACCGTGATCCCCAGAAATCCATCAGCAGGCAGTTGACTTTCCCTTGCTCAATTTGAAGCAGTGACCATAAAAGTGAAAGGCTTTGTCACCCACTGCCTGGGGAATTTCTATCACTGCTGCCTTTGTTTTGTGCCCAATACCTGCTCCTCAGGAAGTCTACGGGAGATAAGAGCCCCTGTAAAAAGCACCTTACTGATAGTAAATATTCCCCAGGGAAAACCCTGTAAATACTGCATTGGAACTTCAAAATTGCCTGCATGGTTTACATCATCTGGGCCAAAAGGATTAAGGTTTTTCTTAAACTTGTATATTATTGCAGCCTACATGAAAATACCCAGAGCCCAAACTAAAGATTCCTGTCAGCAAATATGCAGAGAGATGCAGCATGGAACTACATGGAAGAAAATTGCCTCATTTACCTCAGAAGGCTTCATCCCTGCAAAACTCCAGTTAAAATACATACTACATAAATAATTCAACAGGCTCTTAAATGTTTTATGTATTAGGAGTACATGATTATACTACAGATATGGACAGAGCTCACATGTGGTAAGACTCTTAACTCCCATCTCTGGAAAAAAAACCCACCTAAATATGAAAACCAAACAATTCCAGCTCAGTGTAATAGTATTGATAAAATCTTAAGTGAGAGGAGTGCAAATGAGATCATTGTTGGTTGCAGATACAGCCTTTTCAGGAGGGAAAAAGCAGTGTGTTCACAGAGAGGACACAGAGCTCACATTCCTCTGCGTGTGCGTGGGTGGGAACGATGCTGGTGGGGGACGTGGGGCTGGGAGAGGATCTGGGACAGGGCTGGGGTGTGAGTGCAATTCCCCACAGCATCCCCTGTGCCTGGGAGCTCTCAAAGGCAGAACAGAGGGAATTAAACCCCCCAAAAAACCCCACCCAGGCCAGTAAACCAAACAAAATCCATTCCAAAAGAATCTGCGGGTATTTCAGCACAACAGGAGTTAAAACCCAAACTGGCTGGAGCTTCCCACTGAGCACCCAGCTGAGCATATTTCATATGGAATTACAGCTCCAGCTCTGCTGTTGGAGAGCTCCACTTAAGTGGAAAGCTGCTGGTGAGTTTTCCCAGAAATTTCTGTTAATTTGGACAAATCTGTGGGTTGTTTCCATTGGTTCCAGATACATTTTCTGTGCTGCTCATGAGCATCACTGGTCTGAGAGTACCCAGGGGAGAGGAAGTCTCACTCCAGAGCAGGAAGGGAACCAAGGACTGCAGTGGGCAGCTTTCCCTGGGGAACAGGGACTCACCCCTCCCTCCCTGCCCACTCCTCACCCCTGCTGGTCAAGGCAATGGCAGAAATGAGGCTGCAGAGAGGGTGAGGAGTGTTCAGCACTTGTCAGGAGCCAACAGACATGATGTGTGAAAACGTAAATCTCACCTACAGCACCTCCTGTTGCTATTACCAGCAGAGAATTATGGAATTTTAAATGTGCCAGTGGAGATAAAACCAAAGCAGGGCCTTCCAAGGGGTGCACACCCAATTCCTCCTGCCTTTCAGCTTGAGGTCAATTTTTGACTCCATTAAAGAGAGAGTGCAGAAGCTACTTACCATGGATCTTTCCCAGAGAAACCTAAGGGTAAGAGAGTGGGGAGGAAGTGGAAAGAGGCTCTGGAGCCAAACAAATGAGTACGCTGAGATGGTAATTGCTGAAGATCTGCCTGAGCAAAGGACTGGAAAACTCTCATCACCATCAGCAGCTCAGGAGCACTTTGCACCAATCAAGAGAAAGTCCTAAGTATTTACCAAGCTTTGATAGCATTTAATGCTCGAGATAAACTTCAGTCCTTCATAGTCCTGGAGAGATTACCTCTTAAAACTCTGCCATAAATCTGAGGCAGCGCAGCCGCAGACGTTATTAGAATAACAGTATCAGTATTACCAAGTGCACCCAGCAAACAAAAAAGGACATTATAACCATAGATAAAAAAAAAAAAGGACAGGTATAAAAAAGAAATATCCAGAGGTGAAGCAGGACAAGAAAACGTAACAACAACACGAATCTGTATTGAGCACAGGGCAATGAAACAGGATCTGTGTGGAGAGAAGTGTTTGGAGAGTGGGTGAGTGAGTGAGCTGGGGGTGTCTTACCTCGGATCGGTGTACCTTCTGCAAAGAAAACAAAGAAAATGAGTGAAATGACTGCAAAACCCCAAACACCTGCACTGCCTGTGGGAAAAGGACCTGAGTCAAGGAAGACAGTTCCCAGTAGGAAACTTCTTGGTCTATCTCATCTTAAATTACAGGACACTGAAGAGAGCTTGGGATACTTTAGTGGGGTGTCCTTTTCAGCAGCCCAATCCAGCTGGCTGTTTGCAGAGCCTCCCGTGGCTCTTGGCTTCCAAAGGCTTGAGACTGGCTCCATTTTGTTGTAGGAATGTAAAGAAACCCCTCAGGCTCTCAGCTAACATCACTGTTTGCTACTGACTGAACACATGATGACCCTGCATTTACCTTCCCCACTCTTGGGGGCATCAGGGCTGTGTTAGCCCAGCCAGGGAGAGGGACACGTGGGCACCTTGCACCACATTAATCTGCAGGTTTGATCCCACCTTGGCTAGCAAATCCCCAGCTCCAAACTTTAGTTCTTGGCACAGATGTGTGAGTTCAGTGCATGTCCTGCTCAGGACCTCTGGCCATCCCTCAGGGCTCTGCACAGGGACTGGGGCAGATGTGGGCACTGAAGAGGTGACAGGGCTACCTGGTACCTCCTGCAGTGGCTCTGGAGCCACCCTGATGCCAGCAAGGAGGGGCAGTGTGGAGAGAAGAGCCCTGCTACACTTGCCTGCTGGCTGCCTCTCCCTTGGGTTATTTTATTCCAAGCCCCTCGTGTTGTCTCTCAGTGCCCAGCCTCAGGCAGGGCTCCCAGGTGGGAGGGAGTGACAGTCAGGGATAAAACCCCTGTCCCCCCCATCTGACCTCCTGGGGCTGCAACCAAACCATCTTCCTTTGAAAACACGGCAGGTCCTTTTGCTCACAGTGGCATTCAAAACTTATCAAAGAAGGGGGTTTAGTTGGTGGCTTTTTACCCCAATCCTGAGAACAGGGCAGATCCCGCAGTGCCAAGTGCTGCCTCTCACCAGGGAGAGATGCACGAGCTCCTCTGCAGTGGTGACACTGCTGCCACTCTGCAGCACTCCCAGCCAGGGCTGTAGAGCACCTTAAATGACAAATACCAGCCTCTCACCCTCTCCTCTCCCCTGGGGAGGAACAGCAGAGTTCTGATCCTGCTTTACACACGGGGAAAACTGAGGTAGAGGTGAAGCAACTTGCCCAAGGTCATGGAGGGAGGACTGGCAGAGGCAAGAACAGGAGTCAAAGCCTCCCCCATGCCAATCTTCTGCCTTAATCACCAAAAACCCCTTCCCTCCTCATCCTTCAGCCCTGCTCATCCTTCTGCTGCGGTTCAATCCTCCATTCTCAGGATAGAAGGTAAAAATACAGAGATACTAAGTAGAGTTCACCTTTATTTTTCAAAGGAGCTAAGGGAACAGAGGCATTATAGTGTTAGGGATTAGACTCTAGTTAGACTCAGCTTCTAGTTATGAGGTTAGGTTATTAGCTAGAGAAAAGTTAGCATCTAGTTAGGGTTAGGAACTAGCTAAGGTTAATGAAGCAGGTTGTTAGCTCTCAGGACAAAGGTTGGAGAGACAGCACTTGGAAGAGGTGGGGGAGCATGGGCTTGGGCAGATCCCCACCCAGGAGGTGGCAGGAAGGTTTAAAAAGCAAGAGAGAGAGAGAGAGAAAGCAGCAAAAGGTTATAGATCAATTCAGTGGAAATAAAAACAGCCTCTGATACATCCTTCTGTCTCAAAATTGGAGTGAAAATCTGCCATCTGTGGCACCGATATGGAACAAGGCTAATGGGAAGAGGGTAGAGGAGGGGAAGAGATCCCAACATCACCCATGGCTCAAAAGCTTCTCTGGCCTTGGCTAAGCCTGACAGTTTCCTGCAAAAGTTCACTCTAATTGACAGCAGAAACATGCTGGAAGTTAGAGCTGTGCAAGCCCAGACACAACATTAGCATTACCTCTTGTGTCACTGCAGGTTTGTCACTCCCTGCTCCTCTGAGCACCAGCACTGCCCCTGGAAAGGGGCTGCCAGCAGCTCTGGGGACAGCCTGGCCTGGGGACAGGGCTCTGGGAGAGCAGGCAGTGCCACCCCAGCTCTAACTCTGGCACACAGGGCACACGGGGAGGGGCAGGACAGCTTTGGGATGATGCCCCACACCAGAATTGAGTCAAATGAGCTCGAGCAGCACTTTGGGTGGGGCACAGACACAGATGGGAGATTTTCACTGTTGGAGTTTCACATCTAACCAGCTCCATGTTCAACACAGGGGCAGCAGGAGGATGCTGGAAGAGGATATGCACTGGATTAATTATTCTGAGGAACTCTGACAGGTCCTGGAGGGTTTGGTATGGGGTCGTGGGGGTACAGGGGAGGCAGTCAATGCCTAGTTTCCCTCGTGTCCTATACAGGGCATGAGCATGTGCATGAGGCTGCCAGGGTCTAGGGCACAATGAGGGCACCAGCTTTGCAGGACTACAGGGGGAAGAGCTCACACTGCATGCTGCATTTTGGAGTGAAAAGCTGTTTTTGAGATGCTACGTGCAGACTTTTCACACTGCCTTGCACAGCCTCCCTGGATCTCCAGATCTGCCTATTTAGGGCAAATTTTGAGGCTGCATGAGCCCAGATGGCCAGCCTGGGGTTTAGCAGCAGAGGCAAAAGGCAGCTTAAAGGCCTTGCCTCTGGATTATAAAGGCCCAAGATGGTGCCAGGCAGAATTCCCTGTGCAGGTGTCCCCCTCTGTCACTGAGGATGGGGTCTGCTCTCCCACCATCCCTTCCCCTGCTTCCCCACATGCCGAGCTGCTCACGGATCCTCTGAGCCCGGGGAAGAGGAGAGGAGGACAGTCACCATTGCCATGGCAATGACAGAAAACACATCCCCACCTTCTGTCAGGCCACGTGTGGGAACATGTGTGTGCCGGGCTGCTCTCCCCAGGGCTGCAGCAGCTTTCTGCTCCAGACAAGCAGGCAACCACCGGGGTCTCTGCAGCTCTGCAAGGCTGATGCTGGCTGGCAGCTGCAGCCCCACATCCCTGGGACAAAGGGGAGCAAAGGGGGCTTGGCAGGGACAGGGACAGGAGCTCTGGGGCAGGCCCTGCCTTCTGGGGCTGCAGAGGGGCTGGAGGGGGCTCTTCCCTTCCTCAACCCATTCCCCTCAGCCACCGGCCTGTGATTTACAGTATCAGTTTGGAAATGCTGCACCCCCTATTCTCCCTCCTCAAAATGCCAATAACCCCGTTAGATGTGAAACTCCAAGACCTCCTGCAGGTGTGAACACAATTATCACAGTTCCAGGGTACAAGCTATTGTGTAATTGGGGAATTCCAGGACAACTGTTGCTAAGATACCAAAAATAAAAAAATCTATCCAATGTTAGGAGGTTCATATTTAGCTGTTATCTCTTTATACAGATAAATTAATTAGAANTGTAGCCTGCAATACCCCTGCAGAAATTAATTTAGAGGGCAGAACATCCCTACTGAAAGAGTTAGTAGAAGAAATGCAGAGCATGCCTCTCAAGAAGCTGTTACAAAGGAATTAGTTTAAAGGGCAAGGATTACAAATCTGCACATTAGCAGGTTTGGGGTTTTTTGGTTTGATTTAAATTTTTTTTTAATTGAACAAACTTACCAAAAGTCTCTGAATGTTAAATAAAAAGTGAAAAAAAAAGAAAAGAAAAGCTTGTTATAGCCAGTTATTTAGAAAACAGAAGACACACACAAGACACAAAAGGTTTTAGTGTTTGAGTGCTGAGGAAGGTGGCTGAAGGCTGCCTCCTGTGTCCCCCCTAGATGGCAGCTGAGCAGAGGACATTGGCTTTGCCTTCTGCTTTAAATGTCCCAAGATTAGCAGAAATATCCATTTTCCAAGGCCACTTAAAGTCTTGTCCAACCTGGATCTCTAAGGCTGAGATGTCCATGATGTCTAAGAGAAGCAGGAGCCCAGCCAGAGCTTCTTCCCATTCTCCTCTGACTGACAACTGAGCTTTGCACTCAGCCCAAGCCCCCAAGCATTAAAAGATTTCCAATTGCTTGGAAATTTTATCTGGAGACGGAAAGGGGAAGCAGAAACATCCGACAGAGAAAAACCACTGTGGTTAATGATGTATCACCCGTGTCTTGATTAGAGTGAAGACCCACATTCCAAATGGGTTCCTGGGATGATGGGAAGATAATGACCATGGTCTTGGAGGTCTGTTTGTATTGCCAGCCAAACATTCAGATTTAACACAAATGAGAACCACACCCGATCCCGCAGATCTCCTCGTCTGACATTCCACTTGTTCCTTTTAATGAGCTCATTTGTGTATTTGCCACTAACTCATTATTGATAAAAATTCAGTTCTTCACACCCCCTGTCCTCCAGCAGCATGGCTGTTATCCTGATGGCTTCATGTCCAGGGGGAATCTGTCCTGTCCTGCTGCTCCCTCAGGGAGCCACACAGAGCTCAGTCCTCAGAGAGAACAGTCACTAAATCCCAGAGTGGTTTGGGTTGGAAGGAACCTTAAAGCCCATCCAATTCCATCCCCTGCCATGGCAGGGACACCTTCCACTGTCCCAGGCTGCTCCAAGCCCTGTCCAACCTGGCCTTGGGCACTGCCAGGGATGGCCACAGCTGCTCTGGGCACCCTGTGCCAGGGCCTGTCCACCCTCACAGGGAGAATTTCTTCCTAAATCTTCCTAAACCTGTTAGCACGAAGCACAGCTGTGATTTAGCTGCAGAGCTGCTGCTCCCTGATCCCAGAGGATCTGTCAAACACCCTGCACTGGGTGTCACTGGGCACCCCGAGGACCTTGGCCAGAGTCCCACTGGGGGCTGGTGGGTGACAAACCCTGAAGGCCATCAGCAGTGTCCTGGAGCACCCCCAGTGCCCTGACGTGTGCTAGTGCCACCCTTCTGGAGGCAGAGTTTGTTTTCTGGAAAGATGAATATATTAAATTAAGATCTGACTTTAGCAGCTCAAACAGGCCTCGCCTCCCTCACAATCCCACGCTCGGATCTGCCTCGGCCTTGACTCCCTTCCACAGACACAAGTGCTGACACAGTGCACATTAATGACCCTAATGTTAATTTTTTGCACTTCTGCAGGCCTTTCTTTGCAGAACATGCAAGGTTTGGAAGGCCATGAAAGCAGATGAAATTGGAGAACTGGGAAGTCCTGACTGCCCAAGGATCTGCACTCCCTGACAAGCAGGCAACAGGTTTGTGCCCTCAAGACTACAGGGATGCTCCAGGGTTTCACCAGTTTACTAATTTAAAGCAGCTGCAAATGAGATTAAATCTCAGCAGGTATCTTCTATTTATCAGAAGGGTCAAGGGTTCACTCTGAGGTTAATAAATTCACTGGAATAAAAAGACAGCACTCAAGTGGCTTCAAGGAAAACACCAGAACAAACCAAGCTAAAGAGTAAAGGCATTCTAGCAAGGTGATGAATGTATTAAAAATAATCTGCCTGTGCATTACTCACACTTCAGATCATGGTCACAGAGCATGATATAATTCTAGTTTACCTCTCATTATTTATGCTGAGTGATTTTTTTTATTTGCATTTGCCTCAGCTGTTATGATAAAACAGGGAGGTCAATCTCATCTGCGTTCGTGGGATTCAACAAGCCATTCTAATTCAACAAAGCAGTTTAAGGATCTGCTTGTAACTTTGCTTCACTGAACAAAGAGGCATTTATGCAGGTGTGTAAAAGCTACATTAAACTGGAGCTATGCTGAAGCTTTTCCATCAGTTGCCCACAGAACTTTGTGTAGAATCTTTGCCAAACTGAGCAACAGAAAAACCAGGTGTTTCCATGCCTTGCTGTCCAGATCCAGCAGGACAGAGTCAGAACTGATTTCTCCAGGGCCAGCAGAGATCTGAGCAGGAGCAGCTGGTTATCCCTTTACTAGAGAACTTGTGAAAGGTCTAATACGAACAAATCAACTCCAGTTGCCTCACCAAAGCCTCTGCTTTCCCTCTGCCTACAACAATGCCTTTCTTTTGCCAAAGAATACTTAAAAATGAACCATGGACACCTTTCCTCTAGGCTGGGTCAAAGCAGTCAGCCCTAGCAGTTTGTGAAAAGGATTATTTCTTGGGTTAGTTTTTGTCAAAAGGTAGAACTTGCAAAACTTGTTTCATTTTTGCAGCTATCAATGGAAGTGTTTTATCAGTAGTACTCAAAAATAAGTCTACCTATGCCCTCCTTGCACACACTCTCACACAGAGAACTGGCAGATTTAACAAGTACAAAAACAGCTCCTGAAACGTGAATATTAAGAGATGTCACGTTGCCACACACACAAAACAGCAAACAGAAAACAAACAAGAGAGACAGATGGACAAGCAGATGGGGAAAGATGGAAAACTGACAAGAGCCACGGAGCTGGGGTACATCTGTTGGTGGAGATGGACTCCATGGGCAGAGGCACCGAGGGGTCACTCCGGAACATTCCCAAGTGCTCTCCAGTGATGGCTGCAGGGACGTGATGCTGGGGACATCCTGCAAGAGCTGCTCTTCAACACCAGCTCTGAGAGGCTCCATTCACACCATCGTGTTTGACAGCAAGAGGCTGCCTGAGCCATGGACCCTACACCAGGTGTGTGTGGCCTAAAAAGCTGTGTCTGCCAGAGTGGTTCTTTCTTCCTTTGCCAGTTCTTGCTTTGAGGAGCAAACCCTCAGCCCCATCCAGGCCCCAGCTTCCCCTGAGCTCAAGAGTACCATGATCCAGGGAACTCATCTGGATGGGCACCAGCTTCCCTGTTGTCATTCCCTTCATGCCAGCTGGGCAGCAGAGAAGACCAGGAGAGCTCCAAGTGGAAACTCCAGCCACTTGTGGTGTAAAAACCAAAAAAACTCAAATGCCCCAATCCACAGCAGCGGGGCCTGCATCTATCAGCCCTCTCCTCTGCTTCAGGACCCTCTGAGCAGTCTCCTCATGTCTTTATTTGCTCCCAACTCCTCCAGTGTCAGCCCCAGACTGTAGGAATGTCCCCCCTGTTGACAGAGTGACCAAATTATCCTTTGTCTCCTTAAAAAGGAAAAAAGCCCAGAAGTTTCTCTCCTCAATTTGGCAAAAATACACCTCATAGGACCTTTGGGACTTCACCTCAAACCTAGGGCTGTCAATTGGACAGAAGTCAAAAGTAATTCACTAGAAAAAGAAGAGAACAAAGGAAATAATCACTTTTGTGGGGTGGTTTTAGCAGAAGCAAGAACCTCTTGCCCCTGGCTTGGGTTTTCTCTGCAAAGAGCTTGGTTATTTTGCCTTTTATTAAAACCTTTCTGTTTCCAACACTACCTCAGAAGCCATCCTGCTAATTTTACGCCATGTGAGGTCGCTGGGCTATCTCAGGTGTGATGGGTTCTCTGAGAGCTCCTAAGACCTGGCTTGAGGAGAAAACATACCAGCAGACCTTACCTGATCTCAGCTGTTTGATTCTGCCGTTGCTGGCGCTGGGGTCGACGGGCAGGAAATCCTTGAACCAGGTGATCTCGGGGTCGGGGTTCCCGCTGGCCGCACACAGCATCGTGGCCGTCCGCGTCCGCTCCACCACCTTCAGCTGGGGCCCCATGTCAATGTTGGGGAAGCCAGGAGGCAACTGGTCCTCTGGGGGTGGAGAGCAAAGGGAAGGGCTTCAACAGGTGCCAGGGTGCAGTGGAACACCCCAAGGAAAGCAGCAGGCAGGCACTGCCCTGTGCAGTGCAAGTTCAAACACCGAATGCTCCAAGATGGAAAACACGTGACACAATAAGATTGACCAGCTTGTCCATTTTGGGGGATTATTTCAGTGTATTCCACATTCAATTGAAATCTTTTAAAACCCTTTGGGGAATAGCAGAATAGAATTAGAGATCATTAAGGTTGGAAAAGGCCTCCCAGATCCCCAGATCCACCTGCCTGCTAAACCATGTCCTCCAGTGCCACGTCAACTTATTTTTTGAACACGTCGAGGGATGGTGACTCCACCAGGCAGTTCTGTGTTTATTCATATCTATGAATAACAGTTCTATGTTTATTCATATCTATGTCCTATGTTTATTCATATCTATGTTCTATGTTTATTCACTCTTTCAGTGAAGAAATGTTTCCTGATATCCAACCTGAACAATTTGGTGCAACTTGAGGCCATTTCCCCTTGTGCTACCACTTGTTACCTGGGGACAGAGACCAACCCACACCTGGCTGCACCCTCTTGTGAGGGAGCTGCAGGGAGTGAAAAGGTCCTTCCTGAGGTCCCTTTCCTCCAGGCTGAGCCCCTCCAGCTCCCTCTCCTGCTCCTCACAGGATTTGTGCTCGAGTCACCGTGTCAGAATTTCTCCAGGTGCTGCCAGGAAGCTCTGCCAGGTCAGGGCTGGCACTGGCTGGCTGGCAGAGCAGAGGCTGCGTGGGGATCCCTGCACTTCACACAACACTCTGTACCTGTTAGCCACAGGTAACAGGAACCTTTCCCTCCAAACCTCACAGTATAGAACACACTACACGAGAGAAATAATCGAAGAACCCACGTGGAAAGGGCTGTCAAAGACAGTGGGAGTAGGAGAGAAAGGAGAGGAAAGTCTCCTCCTTCAGCTGCAGTGACCAGAGGGGACAGACACAACAACAATACGCCAAGTGCTGTCAGCCAGGGTGTGATTTTTAGATTTATTAATTCCGAGTGCTGCTGCCCTCCAAGAACAGTGGCACCAGCACCCAGCAGAGAGGCTCAACTGAACTTCAACTGAGCTTCCTGCTCCTCTCAGTGCTGCTTTTGCCTTCACTAATGAGGGTGAGGAGGGCAATCCCAACAATGCTGACTAATTTGTGGTAACTCCTACGAAACCCCAGTACTTCCCCAGTAATATCTGACACAGCCCAACACTCCTGGGATGGGGAGAGCTGTCTCAGGCAGGCTGCCACAGCTCAGGAATGTGCATTTTCCCCCCCAGAACATGTTTGGGGGAGAGCAGCTTGGAAGGAGGATGCCAGCAGCAGGGTGAGATTTGGGAGGGATCCTCTGTCATCTCCAATGAGCTGTGTCAGGGAATCACAGCCTTGGGAGTCTGTGGCATGGAATCCATCCCAAAACAGGTGAGGGAACAGAAGGGAAATAATGCAGGGAATTAAAAAAAGGTGGGGCTCTTAAAAATGAACATCCATCACAACCAGCCCCCCACTGACACTGATGGGAGCTCTCACAGTGGCACTGAGATGGGGCTGGCCTTGGCTGGGAACAATCCTGCCAACTGCAAACACACCCAGAGCTTGTTTCCTAAGGCTGGCACATGATGGATTAGGAGGAATGGAGCCAAATACAAATGGCACAACCCAGAGACAGCAGGTCAAGGGAGAAACCCAGTGGCCTTGCTGTGGTGGGTGCCTTTTCATGGAATCCCAGAGTGGTTTGGGCTGGAAGGGACCTCAGAACCCATCCAGTGCCATCCCACGGCAGGGACACCTTCCACTGTCCCAGGCTGCTCCAAGCCCTGTCCAGCCTGGCCTTGGGCACTGCCAGGGATCCAGGGACAGTCCCAGCTGCTCTGGGCACCCTGTGCCAGGGCCTGCCCACCCTCCCAGCGAGAAATTTCTTCCTGGTACCTGATCTAAACCTGCATTCTTTCAGTTTAAAGCCATTTTGGTGCATCTGAAGCACCTCTAAACCAGAATTTTGTATCATACATTGGGGCTGTTCACACACATCTATCACTAGGGACTGACCCAGCCCTCTGAGCTCCCTGGGCTGTGCTGGGGCACTGCAAGACCCCCCAAACCGTGTGTTCCTGCAGCCCCCCAGCCCCCCAGCAGTGATGTCAGGCCAGCACAGGGGCTCTGGGAATTGCTGTGCCTGTGCACAGCTTTCAGGCAGGCTTTAATGGTCCTCCCTCCCCTCCTGTCTCCCTCAGCAGCCGTGGGAGGGTGAGGAGCCGCCGCGCATTGGCTGCAGATGACATCACTATTGATCCCTGCTTTTCTCCTGCTCCCTGGTGATGCTGCTCCACCTGCCTCCAGCCCCTGCCCCTTCCCTCCACGAGCCATTCCTGCACAGAGGGAATAACCTGTGCCTGCTGGGGGGTGTGTGCACATGTGTGTGTGTGTGTGTGTGTGTGTGCTGGGGGAGGCCGGGTACAACCATTATTACCGAGCGTTTCTAATTAAACAAAAACGTTAATCTTGCAGCACAATGTGCAGAATTCCTCTGAGTTTAATTAAAACAACTGCGACTAGAGGCGTGATCAGATTCGAGGATCAGATGAGCAGAGGAAGCATCTCGGAACATCACAGGCTGCTCTGATTCAAGTGCTCAGATTTCCTTCCTGCCAGGGAAGTAAAACTGCTCCATCCCCTAACAGCTGGGTTCCCTGTAACAATGCAATTACAACCTCATTGCAATCCCCACAAGACATGCACACACGTGCCCTGCCACCCTCCCCATCCACCCCCAAACACCCCCCAGACCTGTCCCTGAATAAACAAGGAATGCTTCTGGTTGTGAATTCTCTTCCTGAAAGCAGCTCAGGCAACTGCAGGAACAAAAGAACCTGACACAAGCTGGAGATGCTTCAAGGGCACATCTGGGCAGCTGCTGCTGCTGGAGTCGTGCTGGCTCATGCAGGCAAAGCTTTTCCTGAGGTGCAGCTGCCAGATGAAGGGAGCATCCCAACACCTTGCTCATCCCTGACTTAGACCCAGCTCTTCACAGCCCCCCCACCCCGAGCTGGTGAAACACCTCAACGCCTCACTGAGCAAAGGAGGGTGAGAAAGAACAGGGCAGGAGGGATGGAGGGAGGCAGGGGAAGAGAGAGGAGCACTTCAGCTGTCATTTTTAATAAATCCCACCTGGGGACAAGTTCTGTGCCTGGACCCAGCTCAGGCTGCCACACACAGTGAGAGATCCCCAGCCCCAGCCAGGGCACAGGGCTGCTCTGTCCCCTTGTCACTCTGGAAGGTGGCAGCTCTGGGTTTAGCTAATTAGCTGAGCTGGAAATGAGGATGATTAAGGAAGATAAAGCGGGTGTTGCTGCTGCTCTCTTTCCCGCAGGGTGTACACAGTTGTTTAATAATTTAGAGGAGGAGGGTGTGAGCGTGAGCAGACGTGCCATGGAGTCGGTGCAGAAAGCCACGAGGATGCTCTGAAGGGAAGAGGAGGAGGGGTTTTTCACTCTCCTCTGGAGATATGGATGCTGGCTGGTCTCTACAGTCGTCCTCATTCAGGGTGGAAGAAGCAGGAATACAGAGCTGGAGCAGCTCGAGTGACACAAGTTTTAATCAGGATCAAAATCAAAATCCAGCACTCTTGAACCTGTCCCTGTTCTTTCATTATGTTTATGAACACTAGAGCTGCCCTCTCCCCAGGTATCCTGGCACTATGTGCCTTGTGAAATTACATCAACAAGTTATTTCCACCCATGTGTCTGTACCTGTGTCTCAGTTCTCTGTTATTGCCCAGCCAAAGACAATCTTAATGCAGGGAGGAGTCTCAGTAATGTGCTCTGTCTGTTGATTCCATTTCTTTGGAGCTGAAATTTCCACTATGAAAGCAGTAATAGCCTAACAATGTTATTGAAATTTGTGGCCTCACAGGCAATAAATGCACCCTTAGATATATGTGCTGCACCCCAAAACAGTGCAGGTAATGCCTGTGTTCCCTCCACTAACGTGTCCCCAGGTACCCTCCTTCTACAGGCATCTCAGTTAAAATTACTTTGATGTTATTCAGGAGCTACAGAATTAATCTGCTGTCAATGTCACCCAATTTTCAGGTCACTACAAGAAAAGCAAAACAAGTCAAGTTTGAAGAAAGACTGCCAGGAATTTTCCAAATGGCAAGGTAACATTTCGGAGGGGGCAGCTTCCCTTTCCCATGTGCTCCCGTGGGACTCTCTGCTGAGCATCCAGAGCTGCTTCTTGTTTACCTTTTGTGATTTCAAGCCAACAATTACAAAAAAAAAAAAACCACCCAGCAAACCACAGGGATCTTGCTAGAATTTTACACATTCCCACACCAGATGTGCTCTTGGAGGAGGAAATGTGTGAGGGAGATTTCAGGCTGGAATTGTTAAAGAAATGTCTGAATACTTCATGAAAGGAAACCAAGAGGGAAACACTAGAAGCTGTGAAAGTCTGTCCATAGCAGCCCCAGTGACAGTCCAGGAGGGAGTCCCACAGCCCTGCTGTGTCCCACAGCCCCTTCTCCCCCGTGCTCTGGAGTGCAGCAATCCCAGGAACAGCCAGCACTGCCCAGGATGCAGCGAGGGGTGGGTCAGGGCACACCAAATTCTGCTCCCTTACACTGACCTGGGCTAATCACTGCTTTTTGTGCTGCATTTACTAATGGCTCACAAGAATAACCCCCACAGAACTCCCTCCATCAGCTTCCACAGGGCAAAGAATGGAGCCAGCCTGGTCCTTGTTTGAAACCCAGCCCGTGCCTCCCACAGCTGAGCAGGGGTCCCTGTCCCCCGAGCCCACTCAGCTCTGACAGCACAGAAAAGCCTTCACAGCCTCTCTCAGGCTACTAAAGACATGGAGGGAAAGGATAATCTGCATACAGGAAGTAATAATAATCATCACAATATAGACAGAGATGATAGAGATAGAAATGTAGACACAGATGGAATCCCAGGGTGGTTTGGGACAGGAGGGACCTTACAGCCCATCTCATCCCATCCCTGCCACAGCCAGGGACACCTTCCACTGTCCCAGGGTGCTCCAAGCCCTGTCCAGCCTGGCCTGGGACACCTCCAGGGATGGGGAGTCCACAACCTCTCTGTCTGTATCTATCCCAAGAGATGCAGATATAGATATAAATATCTTTCTTGGGAGTGGGCAGCTTAAACAATCTACACCAAGTGGGGCTGGCATGTCTGTGCCAACAACCTTCCTTCCTGCCTAAGTTACAACGAAAAACAACAGCAGCTGGAGTCAAAAACAACTGGAAAATGCTTCCCAAATCCACTTTCTTTCTTTTTCTCCAAGCTCTGCAGGAGTCAGGTTTGCAGGCACTCTGTCTAGCCAGCTGTGGAAAGAACAGCCAGTCTCCACAGCCCTACCAAACTGGGATCCCTGGAGAAGCAGAGCAGGAAGGACAAGCAAGCCAGCAGAGCTGGTGTGAAGGGACTGTGTGAGTTGAACAGTGTCCATCACAGCTCTGCTTCTCAGAAGCTCCCCAAGGTTTCCTCTGCTGCAGTTTCCTGTTTTCAAGTGAAGGCATGTGGGTTTCTACCAGGGTCTGATCCAGGAGTAATCATGTGCATAAGCAAGAGGGGTTTATGCTCAATCCCTTCAGCAGCTGCATCTAGTAGGGAAGAATGTACTGTTTTCTCTTCTGAAAAGAGGAATTATTTTCTGTGTTATTTGCTGTTAGGAGACTGCACTGGTGTTGAGGAAATGCTGCAATGCTGGTGCAGGAAGGTACCCACAGGTAAGTCTGGGATCACAGCAGCACAGGCAACAGGCTGCACAGCTACCCCAGAGCCCCCCGTGCAGTTTGCAGCAGCTGGGCTCAGGTTTCCACTCTCCAGAGTGTGCCAAGGTAACAGGTTCTGCCAGTGACAGCTCCCATCCATCTCCAGGCTGTGGAGCAGCCGTGGAGCAGCCCCCTCTCTCTGCTCAGCATCAGTTCTGCAAGTGAGAGCAGAGACAGAGAGGAGGAGGCTGAGCAGGGAGAGAAAAGACAAACAGGAGAGTGGGTGAGTGCAGAAGAGGGGAGGAACAGGAGAGGAGTAGATGCCAACATGCTCACTTTGTCATTGTGCAGATCAGTGCATTTGGCTTGGTGCTTTTAACTTTCCCAGCACTTAAAAATGCAGATAAAGAGGAGACAAACTCTGCTGCATGAGGGCTAAGGAGTGGTGGAGGATGGAGTAACTCCAGCTGAGAGAGAAGGGGAGGATATGCTACAAAATCTGCTTCCTTGATGCTCTTCAACATCACCTTGGCCCACCCTGCAGGTAATTCCTGCTCCCTCAAGTTCCATGAACGGGTACCCCCCGTGCTCCAGGAGACTCCAAACCAGGTCCCATCAGGCAAACAGAGCTGTGAGAGCAGAGCCACAGTCAGAATGCTCTGGTGGGCTCAGCAAAGGCTGGAATTAGTGGGAAGATGCAGGCCCTGTGCTGTCAGCTGTCTCTGGCTGACGTGGATGATGCTGATCCCAGAAGGAAGAGCTGCACAAAGACATGTCCAAAGATCCCTGGTCCCCCAGGAGGTTCCCCAAGCTCAGTTCATCCCTAGGTCAGTCTCTACAACTCCCTGGTAGGAGGTTGTGGCCAGGTGGGATTGGGCTCTGCTCCCAGGCAACCAGAGAGAGGAGCAGGGAAGGGCCTCAGGCTGTGCCAGGGGAGGCTCAGGTTGGACATCAGGAGGAATTTCTCCATGGAAGGGGTGGTCAGGCCTTGGAAGGGGCTGCCCAGGGAGGTTTGGAGTGCCCATCCCTGAAAGTGCCCAAGGAACAACTGGACATGGCCCTCAGTGCTCTGGGGAGGGGGGACAAGGTGGGGATGGGTCAAAGGTTGGACTTGGAGACCTTGGAGGTCTTTCCAACCTTGATGATCCAGAGATGCAATGATCCACACACTGCAGCTCACTGTTGGTGGGCAGTGCATTAAAACCATGAAGGCAGCTGCAGGAGAACCTTCCCCTGCCACTGCTTGTAGCTAAATTCAAGGGGTACAAGTTTTGAGTATGACTGCAGGGGCCCTTCTCCCAGACTGTCACAGCTCCAAAGGAATTCATGGGAATAAGTGTGAAGAATAAGGCTCCCACCCTCTGGGATAAGCTCAGTTAGACACACTCCTGTCACACTGCACCGTTCCAAGCTCCTGACAGCTCCATCCCACCACGTTCCTCCAACAGAAGGTTAAATGCCATGCCAGGCACAGGAGCTGCACACAAATCTAAGTCACCTACACAAATCTGTCAGGCATGACTGGACCACGGGCCCCCACGCTCCCAGGCAGCCAAAATCCTGACAGCTCAGAGCCCACAGCAGGGATATTCCCAGCTGAAAAGGGAGGTTGGGGGCTTTGCCTTGTGCCCTTCATGTCTGGTGTGAATTCCCTGCTGAACTTTGGGCAGTCACACAACAATTTTGCTCTGAACTATGAAGGACGTGCTTGCTGCCTGTTCAAACAAAAGGATTTAAGCTGCTCCTGGAGGGAATGCTGGAATTGCTGAAGGAAAAACAACTGGCCCATAGGCAGAGCTACCCCTTGGCCCTGTGGGGTTCCAGCCTGGAGCTCCTAGAATTGTTGTTAGCCTTGTTCACTTCAGAGAGAAGGATTTTTATTGCTGCTGCTACTCAAACACCCATAGCTTCATCCACACCCTAGCTAAATTCCCCTTGGGAGCTCTCAGGCAGTTATCCACCACCCCATTCCCACCAGGATCACCTGCACTGCCCTGTGGTTTGAACAGAGAACATCACTGATGGGTGTTCCTAACCCTAAAATGGGTCAGTTTCAGCACCCAGCCTCGCTCAGCACTTCACCCAGTGATTTTAGGGATCTCCAGGGCAATAACAGCAAACATCCAGAGGCATCCAGAGCAACAGCATATTGTTCCCTCCCCCACATCCAGTTCAGGGAGCATATTTCAAACAGATGACATGAGGGAGGCATCCATGTAAACATCCTCTGTAACGGGGACAAGTGGGAAAAAGAACCAGAACAAAATGGAGAATGGAATTGTTTTCTTGGAGAGTGCACAGAGCCAAGTGCACTCTGTCTTGTGCACTTGGAAGAGGGGAGAAGCCCAGAAAGGCACAACAGGTATCCTGCAGAAGGAAAAACGTTTGTACTGCTACCAAATGTGTGAAAGCCCATGCAGATCCATAATCACCTTAACCCCAGCCCATTAAATGATTCCTCAGTGAAGGTTTTCCTTTTTTCTGGTTTTCCTGGAGCTACGTTTCTGTGTCTATAATGGGGAGCTCCTGGTGCTGTTCCTAAATCTGGGGAAGGAATTCTTGGAGGAGAGGAAGATCATAAGAGTCATAGGATAATTCATGTTGGAAGGAACCCCAGCACATCACCAGTCAAACCTCCTGAAATTGTCCAGTTTTAGCTCTGTTTCTTACACAGCAGTTTTATGCCTCTCTGGGGTAAGAACAGCAAACAGATCTGATGGGTCAGAACAAACCAAACCAAACCAAACTCAGGAGGATTTTGTACCTTAGCCATGGATTTTTGACATTTTCCCACCCAGCTGGGCCAGGTTCTTTACCTCGGAGGACGGTGAGTTTGGCGTGGACAGTGACCTCCCCATGAGGGTTCTGAGCAACACATTCGTAAATGTTCTCGTCCCGGGGGGTCCTCAGGGGCTGGATCCTCAAAACAGCACCTGCACTTTCATCAAATTCAATGGTCTGGGGGACAGAGGCAGAGAGAGACACACACACAGTCAGTTCCTTGGGTTGTTGCTTCTGTAGAGACACCAGACACACGCACACACCCCCTGCACTGCAGCTGCCCCTCAGCCCCCCCTCGTCACCAACACGGTCAGCCTGGCTCTCCACCGAGCTCCAGGTGACAGAGCTGTCACAGCCACCCCCTGCCAGTGACCCACCAAACCCCCAGTGGGCATCTCGAAGGCTCTGAAAGAAGCAGCCACGGTGATGGGGTGTGGGGTGGGTGTTCAGAGCACAACTGGGGTGAAGGAGGACGAAACAGACCAAAGGAAAACAAAATAAAAAATGGACCCCCGCCTTGTTCCTCCATCTGCAGGGGCAGCTGACACCACAAAGCTCCTCTGAGCACACAGCTGCCTGGCAGGGCTGAGTCCCACAGCAAATTCCACAGGATGACCTCCCAGTCCTTGTTCCTCTGCTCTCGTTTCTATCTAAACAATGCCAATTGCTTGGGTCTGGTTGCCAACAACGGCAGTGTTTACTCCAGACTGTCCCAGGATTAAAATGCTGAGCCACAGATGCGTATGAAAGGTACATTTACAGAGCTGAAGTACCACCAGCTTAGCTGGGGTTCCTTAGGAAAGCAGGAAGTTATATTATATTCCAGGAAGGGGAAAAACCCAGCAAAACCAAATAAAAATCTTCAATAACACAATTGAGCCAAGTTCTCTCTTGCTTTGGAACAAATCCAGCTGTTGACATGGCCAAGAGCTTGCATTTCTCTCCTCCTGCTGTTAAAACTCCTCCCCTTCCAAATTTCCCTTTATGATCAGGTCTGAGGGTGGCCAAAGAGGAGCAGGGGCTGCTTTGTGTCAGTCTCTCTCTTCACAGAGACACCAGGTTTCAAGGACAGCTCTTACCTCGAACCTCTGAGAGTTCACCTTCTTCCCTTTCTTGTTCCAGGTGACCCTGGGCTTTGGGTCTCCAGTGGCTTGGCACACAAAGGAAGCCACCCCTCCTGACACACCAATTTGGTCCACAGGCTTTTTAATGAACACAGGGGGACCTGGAGGACAAAAAGGAAACATCATCAGTGGCACTCGCAAAGAAAAACTCTAATAAACACGGTTTGTAATTAATAGTAGTGTTGTTGCTGCTATTCTTAATGATCCCAGTTGAAATTAAACCTCTTGGCCTTTTTCAGAACAGCCTTTACCTCCACTTTGCATATGAAGTAGCTCCAGCAGAAAATGATTAAGGGCCTGATCCTACAAAGAGATTTCAATGTTGCAAAATCTCTTTTACTCCTGAAAAGTGGACTTTTAAATTGTTTTGTACAGGGGAAATTGCCCTTGCAAAACCCATCTAATGAGCATCACCAAAAGCTGGTAGAGCTGAAAACAACACTTGGAAACAGTGAATTGCACTTCCCAGCTCCTTGGAGTTGACCAAAACACCAAGGAACAGGGGAGATTTATAGGAACAGAGCCAGGGAAGGGGAGAAGGTGGGAGAAGGACCACGAAATAGATGGAGCAGGAGCTGGCACACAGAGATCCTGAGGGCAATGGTGTGAAAGAGGCCACAGGCTTTAGGATGTGAAATCCCCTTGGTTGTGGCACCTCTGCTTTCACCTGCAAGTCCTCCTGTGGCCCTCACAGGCACATTTACACAGGCCAGGCAAGTGATCCCTCAGAACAGGCACTGTGGTGGGACACAGCCCTCAAACCAGAGCTGTGATCAGCTCAGAACCACCCAGCTGTCAAACCCAAGAGCAGAGCCCAGCCTGCTCCCGCAGCTCCCCTTCCCCTCTGCTCAGCATGAGACTCCCAAGAAAGACATGGAATTCATGCTGCTCCAGGAGGGAGCCACGACCTCCTTCAAACTCCTCTCAGAGCCAGCAGCAGTGCAGCAATGCCTGAATACACACTCAGGCTGTGTCTGAGCCAGCCCAGGCCCAAAAAACAACACCTGAGCCCAGAGTACCTCTCCACTGGTTTCCACCAACATCCCACTGCCTTCAGAGCACCTCTGCAAGGACAGCAGAGGCTGGGATGGGCTCTCTGAGGTGTCAAGGGGCTGCTCACCAGAGGAAGCCAAGGCCAGCAGCCTTTGTGCAGAGCCCACATTGCCCCCACCCTCTGGGAATCCTCCTTCCGTGCTCTAACCTGTTTTCCTCGAACGGTTTCCTCTCATCTCGTTAGTTTAAAATTTATTGAAATATTTAAATCACAAGGCCACAGCTGTCTTCAAATAAAATCATTCAGATCATAAAGTTGCCGTCTGTTTTCTTGAGAAAAGCAGAGCACGTGACTCTGAAATGTGTGTATTTATCCCTTCATACTCAAGAGGCTATAAAATAAGATGCAAACAGCCTCCCACAGGGCTTGACAGGAGGGCAAATGGTAGCTGGGGAGAAGTCTCCAGGGTCTTTTAGGGGTCAAAAGACAAAAGGAAGCCTTCTCCCCTTCCCTGCCTGGCGTGGCCAGCAGTATATAAATAAAAGGCACTGAGCAAGCTCATGTGATGCAATCAAGCATTTGTTTCCATGCTGGAGGTAAATACAATTTGCTGGAGCTGTTTACGTCCCACCGAATGCTGTGTGTACAAAGCACCGCATTTATAAATATCCAAATCTATATTTAGAGGTCAGAGTCTTCTTTGCAATGTTACAGCTAAAGGTTATCAAGCAAGTCCCACTGGAGGAACTGGCACTGGGGGATCTGTCTTCCATCTGAGAAAGGTAAAACCCAAACTTTGCTCCAGGCTAAGATATAAACGCTCACTCTGCCCCTGACTTCCTTCCTGCCCTCACCTCCGCTCGATATCTGAAGAGTTTGCAGAAGTCAATTCTGAAGGTACAGCTAAAAACATCCAGGGCTTTTAAGAACACTTTATTGATGCAAGTTCATTTCCTAAAATAAAAGCCCCTAATAAACCTTAATGTCACGTATACATTTAAATGGGTGCAGGCTGCATGATGAGAGCTCAGACGAGGAGAAAAACAAGGTTCTATTTCCGTCCTGAAGAAAGGGATGGTGCTCCAAAAACCACTGAATTTGGAGGCATTGCTCAGCATCCCTTTTTGGGGTCCTGTGTTGCCTCAGTGTGGGGTGAAGGGGGAGCTGAGCTGTCTGTGCATGGGGCTTTTCCTGAGCTCCTGCAATTCCCAGCTGCCTACAAGGGACTCACCGGTAGACACAAGGAGCCAAACAAAAATCCCTACTACCCAACCTACTAGATTTTACTACTCACTTGGAAAATGGGTGAGAATCAGAGCTAAATTCTTGATTTGAAAATTGCCCAAGCCTCTGAGCTGCAGATTTGATTCCTCCCTCCTCGTGCTCTCCACCTCTGCACCCCCAGTCACTGCAGCATTTGTCTCCAGCCCATGCTGAGCACTGAGCAGCCCCCTCCTCTTGGGGAGGAGAGAGCCAGGGCCACCACAGGTGACCCAGGGGCTGGTGACCAAGGGGGCTGGTGATCCAAGGTGCTGGGAATCCAGGATGTTGGTGATCCAAAGCTGGGGCCAACACCCCTGTGCTGTGGGGCTGCCTCAGCTCTGCCGTGCCAGGCCCAGCTCAAAGGGAAACACAAGGAGAGAGCTCAGCCTCCAGCTCTGCAAAGGGCTCTGGGAGCCTCCACAGGCAGGGACAAGGTGCCATGTGAAACCCTATCAGCCCACTCAGGGGGTTTACCCTTGTCTGCCAAGACTGCAGGACCACGGCTTTAAATAAATAAAAAAAAAAAAAAAATCAAAGAAACACATTTTCCAGACAACATTCTGACAGTCCAGGGGATTTTATAGCACTTCACCAACCTTCCCTCACGGATAGCTGAGAACAAGCCAAGTTTGGAAAGGCTGAGTCTGAGTTCTGTCAGTCCAACGGTCACAGAGATAATTTTTCCCCCTTTCTCTGCTTGCAAAGTAGAAAAACCCACTTTCTGTGCAGTATCAAAATAGGAATGGAAAAATCTGGAGCTTAAAAGAATTTTCCCACTACAAGAGGCTTCCTGCGGGGTCTGGGTCTCCAGAGGGAAGGTTGAAAAGACCGGATGGCTGCTGTGTACCTGTGATCCTGCTCCACAGCTTCATGGAAAGCCATCAAGTCAAACCCAAGCTCTCACTCCTGCCCACCGCCCACACACTTCCCAAAAGCAACAAGCACCACGCTGGAGAGCTGCCACGGGCTGCAGGGAGCCAAGAGAGAGAGATCCCTCCTGGTTCCTGTGTCCTGAGCTCCACAGGGACAGAGAGAGATCCCTCCTGGTTTCTGTGCCCTGGGACAGAGAGAGATCCCTCCTGGTTCCCATGCTCTGAGCTCCACTGGCACACAGGAACAGAGAGAGATCCCTCCTGGTTCCCATGCTCTGAGCTCCACTGGCACACAGGAACAGAGAGAGATCCCTCCTGGTTCCCATGCTCTGAGCTCCACTGGCACACAGGAACAGAGAGAGATCCCTCCTGGTTCCCATGCTCTGAGCTCCACTGGCACACAGGAACAGAGAGAGATCCCTCCTGGTTCCCATGCTCTGAGCTCCACTGGCACACAGGAACAGAGAGAGATCCCTCCTGGTTCCCATGCTCTGAGCTCCACTGGCACACAGGAACAGAGAGAGATCCCTCCTGGTTCCCATGCTCTGAGCTCCACTGGCACACAGGAACAGAGAGAGATCCCTCCTGGTTCCCATGCTCTGAGCTCCACTGGCACACAGGAACAGAGAGAGATCCCTCCTGGTTCCCATGCTCTGAGCTCCACTGGCACACAGGAACAGAGAGAGATCCCTCCTGGTTCCCATGCTCTGAGCTCCACTGGCACACAGGAACAGAGAGAGATCCCTCCTGGTTCCCATGCTCTGAGCTCCACTGGCACACAGGAACAGAGAGAGATCCCTCCTGGTTCCCATGCTCTGAGCTCCACTGGCACACAGGAACAGAGAGAGATCCCTCCTGGTTCCCATGCTCTGAGCTCCACTGGCACACAGGAACAGAGAGAGATCCCTCCTGGTTCCCATGCTCTGAGCTCCACTGGCACACGTGTGTCTGGCCCTCAGCCACCCCTGACCACTCTGGCCACCCCTGACTGCTCCTGCCCCAGCCCCCTGCCCACCCTCCTGTCCCCACACATGGATCAGCTCCTGTGGGATTCCCTTCCCAAACCACAGCCCAGGGAACCACGGGCAGCACCTGCTCCAAAGGGTCACGACACGCTGGGATTTTGGGATCAGGTGAGAAGGGTGGGGGTCTCCTCCTCATCCCCCAGCCCACGGGTGAGGGCTGCACACCCAGGCAGTTCCTCACCAAACATAAAGATGCTGCTGCCTCCTCTCCCCTCTCCTCCTTCCCTCTTCCATGTGACACCAAAGCAGGAAAAGTTATTTGAACACAGTCATGTAGAAACCACCCAACATCTCCCTGCTAAGGATACACGGATGACACAACAGGCTGAGAGCTTTGCAGCAGGGAAGCTGGAGAGATGTAGGAGTGGGGAGAAGGAGGGGACATCTCAGCCTTTACACCCAATGTCCCTCAGGAAGGGCTGCCATGGTGAATAGGCGGTGATGGACGAGCAGCGAGGGAGACAGCCCGGCCACCATATGCCTGTCTGAAACATCAAAAACCAGAGACAGGGAGAGGGATGGAGAACCCAGAGGTGCTTTGAGGGGTGGGAGAGAGGCAGGAGAACAAATGAGCTTCAAATATCTGAGCTGACAGCTGGTGGGAGCAGGGGGAGAAGAAGGAAGAGCCAGTTATGGATGTGCACCATGTCCCTGCCCTGCCCTCCCCATGCCTGGACAGAGCTGGCTGCTCTCCTGTGGCACCACAGGTGGGTTATGGAGGGAACAGAAGCCTGGGCAGGAATTGAGGCTCCCTGACACACCACGGGACAGGAGCAGCTTTCTCCACAGCACCCCAGAACTGCTGCTCCCTCCTGAGCTCCCCCTGCCAGCTTTGGGGCAGTCCAAGGCAGAAAGGTGCTTCCACCTGGATGGGGACATGTCCCCTTCCACTCACCCTCCTCCTGGCCCCACAGGTGTCAAGGAACAGGCTGGAGGATGGTCCCTGACCATCAGTGTGTATTTGCCCCAGTGTGTGTGACACTGTCCCTCTGTCCCCCAGGCTCTCCCCCTCCCTGAGGGGCGCTGCAGAGGTGCCTCTGCATCCTCCTGACCCCCATTCCAGCTCTCCCCCTCCCTGAGGGGGGCTGCAGAGGTGCCTCTGCATCCTCCTGACCCCCATTCCAGCTCTCCCCCCTCATCTCCAGCCCCACAGCAGGGACCTGGTGCTGACTGCAGATGACAAACCTCACCTGTGTGCTTCCCACGCCCCCTGCTCCTGCCACCCCCAGGACAGCACCTCAACAATGGGCTGCCAACAAAGGCAAACCCACTTGTTTTCCATCTGGCCTCAGCACAGAGCAGCAGGAGCCTGCCTGAATGGGCCCCTCGCCCACAGCAGCAGCAATCCACGGAGACAAAAGAAAGGCAGCCACAAAACAAGTATTTTAGATGATTTTTTTCCCATTTTTGGAGCCCCGGTGCCTGCTGGCAGCTCTGTGGAAGCCCACGCACCCGTCCCACCGACCCACACAAAGCTCCAGCTCCTCCCTGGCCGGTGACTAACCCTCATTATCCCACCCAGGGATGGAGCAGGCTCTCCACTGGCCCCCAGAGTGCCACAGGAGCTGAAGCTGCAGCAAGGGCACAGCAGGAAGGCCATTTTCCTGCTGCTTGGCTGCTTGATGAGCTCCCCTGCACGCGAGCACAGCCGTCCTTCTGCTCATCCTTCCCATTCCACCTCCAACAAACGGCCCCGTGCTGCTGAGCCCGACATTCCCCACGGAGCTGCCCACTTGGGAGAGTGTCCATGCTACAGGAGAGACAAAGACCACTTCTATCCTCTCTCAAAAACGTTCAGCAGAAGGAAATTCACCATTTTGTGCACACACACACACACAGAGACACGGACATGCAGCTCCACCTTTGAGAACAGAGGTAAAAGATGAGACCACGAAGCCACTCATGGGTAATATTATTTTGCTTTTCGTTGCACAACCCAGTGTGCTCTTCCAGGCTCCAGATCATTCCCATAATTGGGATTCTGGCTCTGGAGCAAACTCGGCTGACCTTGGGCTCGCCCTTCCCGCACCTCCGGCTGCCACACGTCGCGGGGAGGTGACAACCCTCATCTCTCACACCTGCCTGTCTGTCCTGGTCTAGACACCACACGCAGCTTGGAGCAGGGGACGGTCTGGGAACAGACCTGCCCGACACTCAGCACCCCAGGTGGCACTGAGCACAGCTGCAGCCTTGGAAGACTGAAAGAAAAACAAAATAATCACAAAAACCTCGTGAGAGAGAACTCAGAGACCTTCCCCAAGAGGTGCTTCTTGGGGGAAGAAGATAAAAATTGAAATTCTTCTGGAATTTCACAATAACTAAGTCATGTCAGCTGGAATGAGACATCTCTCCCTGTTATTTCTCACCTCCTGCTAATTTCCAGAGCAACGTGGAGCAAATTTGATGGCCTTCCCATTGCTGTGCACAGGATTAAACCACCCCTTCTCCTCCTCTTCCTCCTCCCTGTTCTCTTTGGTTTCTGGGCTGGAGCTTTCTGCTGTTCTAGTGGAACTCCATCTCCCTTTTCCACAACTGCTGATGGGCTCCTAGTCAGAGAACGAGCTCAAGGTACTCCAGAGCACAGCCCTGGGCAGTTGTGCTTTGAACTCCTGTCCAGGAAAGCAGGGTTGGGGTCCAGCCATGCTCCCAGGCTTTGTCTGCTGCCTTAGGAGCAGTTTTACACACAGCTGCTGCTGTACATGGAGATCCACGCCCTGAACTGGAGCACGGGCACGGGAGCAGTGAGGGACAGCCAGAGGAGCAGCTCTGTCACCCCAGGGGACAGGGAGATAAAATGGGGAGCAGAAGGTAGGAAGGATGGGAGAATCAGTGGGAATGAGAAGACAGCAGCAGGGAAAATGGCACAGAGTGGGGCTGACATGTGCCAGGCCAGGAGCTGGACTTTGATGATCCTTGTGGGCCCCTTCCAAGTCAGGCTATTCCATGATTCTGTGCAAGAAAACTGGAGCAAGCTGGAGAGGAGGGACGTGTTCAGAGCCAGAGCAAGGAAGTGAAGTTTAGATGGAGGAGACAAACCACAGAGCAGATGAAAACAGGAGAGAGCAGCCAAATTTGAGACAGATGGAGAGTGGGGAGCAAGGATGCGCTGTTTGGAATGGGTCTGTGTTCCAAAGCAGCGGCGTTAGGGAGCGGGGGAGCTGCAGACAGGGGTACAGGCAAGGAACAGAGCTCCAGAATTCACATTTTTCTTCAGGACAAGTGAGAAAGCTGCAAACTGGGAGAAGGACTGGGGAGGAGTCTCTATGGAGACACTCCACAGGATTGAGGACACCCCTTGGAGAGGTCCTGCAGAGACTCCGGACCTCATGAAATCCAGGGTTTTACTGACAGATTTTGCACTTTTTCTTTCTGAGGGCTGTTTCTTCGTGCCTCACAAATAAAATTAAAATGAGGGTTTTCTGACAGAACAAACAAACAGAGAGTGAATTATATTCCATTTCCCCGTCAATAACTTCTCCCCAACCCAGTCGTCTTATCATCATAAAAAGTCCATTAAGCAGTAATTGGGGAGGCAGGAGAAGGCAGGGCTGGTCTGGGGAACAGGAGCACGCTCGCTCCCCAACTGGCCTCTTCTGGGAAGGCAGACAGGATAATTATAGGCTTCAGATGGAGACTTCCTCTTACTGTCAGCAGCTCTTGGCTCCCTTCAGGGAGATGGGACTGGCAAGGTTGGGCAGAGGAGGGTAAAAAAAGATGATTGAGGATGTTTTTTTAGAAGTGAAATGCTTCCACCTGGCTATTCCCCTGCTGCTGAGCCACCAAAGCCCTTACCTGACTCAGAAAAGCTGGGTTACCACAGGATGCAGCCTGTTCCCCTGTGGGCAGGGGGAATGTCACTTGGAGGATTACCCCCCTCTCCTTCCCTGCAAGGCCCCAGAGGAGGAAGGACAGCAGTGAAGGATGGCACCAGCATGGGAGTTAACACATGCAGAAAATGGGTGAGGAAGATGAAGAATTATTTTAGTACACCTTTACTACACGAGTCCAACAGCCCCAACCCCTGTGCCAGCTCCCCCCTCTCCCCTTGGCCAGGCTGAGGCAGCACATGCCAGGCTGTTCTCACCATGAGGATGGTAATTTGGGGGTCTGGCACAGCCATGCAGCCTTCAAGCTCCTGTTTGCAGTGCACTGGGATCCAGACCCTTTGGAAGGGAGGGACGAGCCTGCAGCACTGAGGCAGGAGGAGACTGAGGCTACCAAAAAATCTGTTCCTAGTTCTGACATCCAAGGTGAGAAAAACCACGTTATGCTGCCTGCTGGAGGGGAAGCATTATCCTTCCTTCTGGTCTGTTGAAACTGCTGGTTTTCAGGGATGGGGCCCTTCCTTATCACATGGGAGCAGCAGCTGGGATGAAGTCATCCCGTTCTGACAGGACTCCTCCAGGCTACCCTGCACATCCCTATGCATGGAAAGGATCCACCTCTCTCCATGGCAAAAAGGATGAGCCCCAGCTCCAGTGACTGGCACCTCCATACAGCCCAGGAGAACATTTTTCCAGCTGTGATTTATGCAAAGGGTCAGGGCACGTGTAGTGATACACACACAGGATGCAAACTGCTGGATGGGACAGGACAGGGAGTTGTGTGGCCACTCCACAAAGATCCTCCTCCCACATCTCAGCTTCCCCAGCTCCCTTCCCTCACCCATCCCAATGGGGAGCTGCTGATCTCTGCTTCCACCCTCTCCTGGCACCAACCAACCCAAGGGCCAAGGAGTAACCTGGTGGGAATGCAGGTGGACCTGTGGCCAGGATCCTCCTTCCCCTGCTGGCACTACCAGGAGAACGTTGCTGGTTGTGAGCAGCAGGAGCTGAAGGAGAGGAGCACTGCTGTAATGGAGGATGGCAGCCCGGGATTCACAGAATTCACAGAATCACTGGGTTGGAAGAGACCTCAAAGACCATCCAGTCCAACCCAGCCCCAACACTTCAACTAAACCTGGCCCCCAGTGCCACATCCAGGCTGTGTTAAACACCCCCAGGGATGGTGACTCCACCACCTCCCTGGGCAGAACATTCCAGAACTTTATCACTCTTTCTGTAAAAATCTTTTTCCCAATATCCAACCTATATTTCCTTTGATCAGGAAGCTGCAGCAAGCACAGGAGCACAGCAGCGTGGCCAGCCAGGACCCTGGGGGTACACGGGTGCTTTCCATCAGCTGGAGCAGCATTTCATCCCAGATCTGTCCACAAGTCCCATAACAAGGCCTAACAACCCAGAGCAGAGCCAGAGACCCCAGGAGCTGTCCTGGCAACTTAATGAGGGCCCCTTGTCCATCAATGACAGCAATCCCAGGTTGTTAGCAAGCAGAAGCTGGAGGCAGGGAGCTCTGCCTGCCCTTGCCATATCGCTAAGACAGCTTCTCCTCCAGCCATGTCATCGATATTGGCATCCTGGAGCAGCCTGATTCACCACCCACCTGGAAAAGACCCAGCTAAAAAGGATTTGGCTCTTTGCTCAACCTCCACTGCTCTGTTTGAGTCACTAAAGAACCAGAGTCCACAGGGGATACCAGAACATGAAAAAACATTTCCTACGGGACAAGCCTGCAAGAAGCAAAAGCTTAACGAGCCCAGATCCAGTTCCCAGGGGGCAATGCCATCTTAATCCAGCCCAGCCGTGGTCCTGTGCCACTGCAAAGTGACAGCAGAGGCAGCAGCAAGGGGAAAACAAACTGCTACGAGCTCCTGCAGCTCGTGGTCCCGCCGAGGGAGCGCAGAGCCAGGCCCCAAGGACGAGATCTGGGAGATGAGCTCCACGCCCCGGTCAGTGACACCACACAGAGCTGTGCACCCTGAAAACACCCAGGGAAACCCTGCCCTGCACCACCAGCTCAGCAGGGGCTGCAGTGCTGCATGCACAAGATGGTGACCCCAGCCAAGAGCAGGCAGCTCACACAGGCATGTGGGGATCTTTTGGGGATGAAAGGCACACCGGGCAAATAAAATATATCTGATAAAGCTCTGCTCTCTTACTCTGTAAATAAAAGCTGTGTTACTTCTACTTACTGCTTCCTTCCTTCAGGCAAGAGAAGGAGTCTACAGGAACAGGGTAAGGTGCAATTCTTAAAGCCCTTACCCTTTTGGGTAATTTTCATTGGGGTGTTTTCAAAAATTTGGGGTGTTTTCAAAAGATCGTTTCACCATTCCTATCTGACCTCTGACTTCAGCCCATATTTTCCATGGAACAAAAGGAGATTCTGGATATACAAGTTTGAAATACCTGGGTCTAAACAGTCCATTGTGAGCCTGCACTGCTTATTGAAACTGGGATGTCGAGGAGCTTGGGACAGATCTCAAAATGAGAAACCAAGACTTAATAAAGCCATGACTAATGGATGAGCACAACCCCTAACAGTGATGAACTTCGACTCTTACCACACGAGTCATTACAGTTTTTGCCTCTGAACCACACTACTCATCGTTCAGATTTGTAGTGGGAACATCAACACAAAAGAATCCAAAAAAAGGAGACTTCAACAACAGTGCTGAGAACTGACAGCAGCAGGAATGTGATGAATTCAGCTTTGGGACACTTGAGACCCAGTGAGCCAGAAAAACAGTGCAAATTGGGAATGAGAGAGAAATAGAAACATGGAAAAGCAGCGGTGATGCCTTAAATTCTTCTATCAAAGACAGTAATTGAGGAAGGTGAGCTTTTCTGGAGTAGGACAGTTCCTGTTCATGTTTGACACCTGTCAAGGGATGGCTTCTTACCAGGAGGCTGTCCTGCAGCCCTTCCAGGCACCAGGAAGAAGATCCCTCTCCCTTTCATTGCCTCAAGTGGCAGCTACTGGAATTAATCACAATTAGCAGATCCTAGAAGAAAAGGGGGGTATCATAGTACCCATACAGAAAAAAACCCACAAACGCCCTCAAAAGCAAGCAGATCCTCCCCAAACAGACAGATAAAGGGAAATGAGAGCTGGAGGATCTTCCTGGCTCCCTGGGAGACCACTGGAGCTAGTCTCAAGGTGATCTTTAAGAGCTGAACTGAAAAAAAAACCTTACAGCATCTTTTCAGAAATTCATCCAAACAAATCAAAGTCCAGGCTAAAGATTTGTAAGTGTTGGCACTCCTAGCAGCATGCTCAGACTAATTTATGAATAAATCCATGGATTCCAACAGAGGTGAGGGAGGATGAGGACACAGTCAAATTAATTTGACTTTATTAATTAAAAAAACCACCAAGTTTCATCACCCCACCACTCTTTAGAGGTTGTGTGAGAGTGGGGGGAGCTATGCTCATTAATTATGCAGAAAATGCAAAACTATCATCCTCTGAATGAGTTTAAAATAAGGAGAAACCCTTTCAGAATGGGGAGAAATTACTCCCCAAGGCAGCTGAAATTTCTCTTGCAACTTCAAAGGACAATAAATTATTCAAATCACTCGCGCCACTCGCACGCTCTCTCACTCTCTCCCCTTCTCAATTTTATGCTCCTGAGTCAATTAAAGATTTGGAGGACTCAGAGAAACTTTGTAGAATGCTAAACCAGTTGCAGCTCCTTCTATTTATTTTTTTTTTTCCTCTTCTTTAAAGCTTTGCTTTTCCTCTCGGCCTCAAAAGGAAACAGAAATGACTCCGTGCATTGCAGATGAAACGAGCAGCGCTGGTTTCCACCAGGCTGGCATGGAACGTTTCATGTCTGCAACCACCAGGATGGGACATGCTCAGGGTTCTCTATGCAACGATTCTGTGAAAACAGGTCAGCCCAGAGTCCCTCCTGTCAATGCTTTAAATCATTCATCCAATATCCCCTTTCAAAGTCAAAGCAGCAGACATCCAAAATATATTTATACTGCTCTCTCCTGGCGCTCCTGGGGTCTGGTCGCTGCCACATCCCGCAGCTCTGGCTGTCCCTGGGCTCTGCTGCCAAACCCCACAGGGCTGTTCAGGGTCTGCAGGAGGAGAACCCAGGCTGCTGTAACCAAACCTGGGCTGGGGCTGACCAGACTGGATAACAACACGGCAGGAGAAGCCCTTGCTCGAAAAAGCAAATCGAGGCAAGTAAAAGGAGAGTTGGGAAGGTGCAGACACAGAGTGAGGATGACCCCGACTCCCTGGCCTGCAGCCCATACCCTGGTTACCTCCTTGCACACAGCAGATGGTCTAAAACGTGACTATTTTCATGAACTTTAACAATCCCCAAAAAATTAAAGGCAGCTGCAGTGCACAGAACATCACAGCTTTCTAAGGTGGGAACTGGGACCAATTATGTTGCAAGAGAACATCCTTGACTGGAGGGGAAGAGTGGCACAGAGTAAATAAAACTGTTCTTGGGAGATTGTGTCTCACAGGCCAGCTCGAGCCCAGATTCCATCCCACGCATGGAGGAACGACATTCCTCTGGTCGAGCGTCCTTGAAAAACACTCTGCTTGCCTTCTAAGAATAATACTGGGCTTGCCAGGCCACAGAAAGGAGGAATCCCTCACAGATTCCCTTTAGTGACCCAGGAGATTCGTATTGAGTTGGTCTTGAAAAGACACAAGCACAGAGACCCTGCCAGACAGAAGAAAAGCCAACGTGACCCAGGGCCTGGGAGAGACTCCGGAAAGATCCCGTCCTTCCTGGCAGCAAGTGCAAGGAGTGCTGGTGTGGAAAGGACAACCAAGGAGAAAAGTCATAAAGAAAGAAGTCTTGGCTTCTTGGCAAAGCCTGACACAGAGGAGCAGCCCCAGTTTTGGCATCCAGGTACGAAGACAGACATTTCCTCCATCCCAATCCTCTGCAGGTGACATTTTCACACAAGCCACTTGTTTACACAACAAACAGATGCTCTTTTCCCCTAACTTAACCATCTAATGAAGCTGAGCAGAAAGAGCCTCTGGCTGGGAAAAGATCCTTCACCAGGAGACACCCATGGCTGGGTCCCAAACACCGTGGCTGCTGCTGTCCCCAGGTGCTCCTCAGCAGAGATTAATCTAACGAGCATTCCCAGCGTGGGGCACAGCTGAGACCTGGGAAGTGACAGCCCCCCCCTGCCCCCAAGGAAACTCTTTCAACACATGATTTATTTCCTCTCTGGATCCTACAGAAGACACAAACTTTCTAATTTGAGTTATCTTGAAAAAAAAAAAAAAAAGAAAAAAGAAAAGAAAAAAGAAAAGAGATACATCACTTGATCCAGTCAGGCAAGGTTTAATTTAATCAGGCACTTAAACAAGGTGACATAGAAGCTTAATTCAGTGTCCTTGAGTGAGACAACAACCAGTCCAGAACCCTCAGCAAGATCACAGCTGGCACACGGAGAAGGCAGCGAAGAGAAGGGCAGTGCAGCAACAAGGACAGGGAGATGTCCCCTGCCCACAAAGGCAACTGGTGCACGAGGAACAGGAGCAGCAGGTGGATCTGGGCAGGGAAGCAGTGATCTCAACCTTTTCAGGATTCAGCTGCTCTCTCCTCTCTCAGACTCCACTCACTGCAGGGACAATGTGCAACTCCAAGTGAAAACTCCACCACGCTCCAACCAACCACAAAACCTCCTCTATGCTCCCACCTCAAATTCATAAATTCTGCTCCCCCCTCCAGCCCACCCCCATGGGGGAAAAGCCTTTCTGCAGCATCTCCCTGGCTCCTCAGCCCCTGCAGGTTCCCTGTTGTTTTGGGGGTCCACAAACAACCAGGGTCTGTGACCCAGCCTGTGGGACAGCCCAGCCTCACCACACGGTGACACCTTCCCTCTCTTGGGGCAGCACTGCTGGGCTGTCCCAGATCCACCTCCAACACTTCAAACTGGAGCAGCTTTCCCCACCATGGAGAGATTTCCTTCCCACTGATGTCAACTTAACATGTCTATCAAGTCCTAAGATGGAGGCTCCTTGATTTTTACTCCCATCTTACCTGACAGCTGCTGTCTTGGCCAACAGCAGATCAAAGCCTGGGCCTCCAGAGCTAAAAGCTGTGAGCTGTGCAGCAGGGGCTAATCCTGTTGGGAGGGACTGTTCAGGAGAGGAGGCAGATACACCTGGAAGTGGTGGGATCTGGATCTCAGTGAGCCAAGCCGTGCTGCCAACCACCAGCTCCTGCCCCTGCTGGCACAGAGCACACACCTTCCATGCCACACACCTTTAACAAGGCACCAGCCCCCAGAAGACAGCCTGAACATGGAGCTAGAGGAGCTCCACTGCCATCCCATCACAGGTTTTCCATCATCTCTGAGTCCCACGTGGTGCAAACCTGGCTGCTGTCTCTGCTGGCCCCAGGGATGCTCACCGAGCACGAGAGCCCCCCTCACATGCACCTCCCATGAATTACTGTGTTCTGCAAATTAATGATGGAGCAAGGGCAATTAAAAGGGAAGAAAGCCAGAGTAATGCATCATAAAAGGGGCTTTATTCTTTTATTTTGTCAATTGCAATTTAGATTTAATTATTTATGGTAATACTTCAGAGTGTGCTAGTAAGGGTTCTATACTGTGATTTATAAAAGGAAGGAAATGTAAGTAATAAGTAATGTTCCCTGCCCTTAAATCTTTGCTGGGGTGGAGAGAGCCACGCACCAGCCTTCTGTGTATGCAAAGTGCCAATTAGCAAAGTGCTATTGTAAAACACAAAGGTTTAATCAATGAGAAAAATCCACTTGAAAACAGCGAGCATGCTGATTCCAGTCAGAAAAATGGCCACATTTCCATGCAGTAAATGGCTTTTTATGTGCAACTGAGGAGCACTTGGAGCAGGCACGTGGTTCCTTCGGGTGGCAGAGGAGGGCAGGGGGACCTGACCACTGCCCTTGGCCAAAAGCAGCTGTGCCCTGCACACCTGGGCAGCAGCAGCTCCTGCCCAGCCTCACGAGCTGGCTCTGTGCACACACAGAATGAGGTGGTGTAGGGTGCTCACCACAGAGGCTTTATGGCTCAGGCTGGGTGTGTGAACAGCAAACAGCAAGGCTTGGTGCTGTGCCCAGGTCCATCAGCAATTTGGGAGCTATTCCTCTGCCAGGACTCCTCTCCAGGCCTCATCTGTCTCTACTGCCTGGTTTCCTCTCAGCTCCAAGGGGCACATTTGGCTGTGCAGCTCCTGGGGAGGCCTCCCCTAAATTCCTGCAGCCATGCCAATTCATGGTACTCACACAAACAGCAGAATCCTTTAGAAAAGGATAATACTTTCCATTTAATGACACCACTGAAAATTATAATGGAATTAGTAATTTCCAGTTCCATGAGCTGCCTTTGACCATATGGAAGAAACAAAGAAAATGTCCATATTCAACCAAAGGAAAAAGAGAAAGAACAAGTCTGTGTCACACCTTTCAATTATTGTTCTCTTCAGCTTCCCAAGGAGGAACAGCGGGCCGAAAGTAGTGTGGTGGTTTGGATTTTTAATTTAAATGGCAGTTTCCTTTAAATAGAATGCTCCTGCCACAGAAAGATTTAAATCACTGACTGAGATCAATTAGCCTCGGAAACAAGGGAAGTATTTTAATGGTCCTTTGATTGCAGAGGCCACAGCTCCTCCAGAGCTGCGCTGGGAGAGGAGGCAAGTCCCAGCTCAGCCCAGGCTCTGCTGCACTGGGATCTGCTCCCTGCCAAGCTGGGAGGTGATGCCCTCCAAATGTCACAATCCCAGGGGTTTCCCATCTCCAGCGTGGGCTTCCCATCACAGGAGGGGCACCAGAACCGTGTGCCCGGGGGGCTGCAGGGCCTGGGGTGAATGAGGGCAGGAATCGGGGTCAGCGCCGTGGCCAGCGCCGGCCAAATGGAAGCTGGCCAAGGGATTACGGGAATGTGACAGAGCCCGGGGCCATCTGATGGGAGAGGACATTGTCAGAACAGTGACAGCTCCTCACACAGGCTCTGCAGCTGTGACAGACAAAGCTGTTTGCTGTTTGCAGGGCTCAGTGGGGAGCAGCACGACCAGCTCGGGTGCTGCTGGCTGAAACGGGATCGCCCAGGGTTTGGGAGCCCCTCGAAAGCAGGAGCCATCAATTCACTGCCCACTCATCCTCACCAGGCTGAGAGCAGCAGCTCCAGAGCGACTCAGACAGCTGGTAGCAGGGAGCATCCCCACGGGCACAGAGCAGGGAGGTGCTGGCATGCTCCACAGGTCAAGAGGAGACACAACACCTGGCCCAACATCTGCACAGCAAGCAGGTAAGAGCAGCCCCATCCCAGCAACCTGCAAAGTTCCTGCACGGACATCTGTGAGCAGCCAGAGGGAAAAAAGCACAAATCCTCACAGTTCAGGATCCAAGGACACTGCAGAACTACGGGAGAGAGAAACTTGGCTGCAAGCAGCAAGGAGTCTGCAGAGCAGGGACAGATTTCAGCAGGGCTCAGGCCACACCACTGGTGCATTCTGTGTCTGACCAGCACCAACCCTTCCTGAGGGCACATTTCCCCCAAAAGGGCTCCATAGCAGTCAGACAGCACATGGGATCTCCCAGCTCTGCTGGAATCTCTGAGCAAACCTCACCCCAAAAGTGAGGGACAGACAAGATGTTCGTTCCTTCCCAGGAAAATGAAAACCACAAGAGAACTGAGGTCACTCAGCCATGATTTAGAGAAGCCTTGATTCTGCCATGTCCCTCTCAGCACTGAGCACACAGGCCTCGCTGGACACTCAAAATTCAAACAGACCCCAATTTTCACAGGCACTCAGGTATCACTGGGGATGAACTGGGGCTCTCCTTATACAGAGAGGCTGTAGATCTGCACAACACCTGAGCTCTCCATCCACGCCTGCAGAGCTGCAGTTTGCTTTGCAAACTGATTTTGCCAGGCCTTCTTACAGGAAACCAGTGGCAAGAACAAGACCCTGGAGCCCTGACTCCAGATTTCCACTGATTCCCCACTCCTGACTCCACTGCACAAAGAGCCAGGAATGGAGATTCCCAGTGCCCACTTTCACAAGCCAACAAAGCCACCCTGAGCCCACAAAGCAGCACCCACTGACTCTGGGGGCTCATAAAGAGCCTGCATAGCATCAGCTCCAACACCAAAGGAGGACCCTGGATAAATCCTTGGGCAAAAGGCTCGTGGCAGCTCCCTGCCAGACTCTGCAGTGCTGCTGCCACTCCAGACAGCTCAGGCTGAAGCTGTGGGTCTCTTTCTGGTCATCAGTGGTACCATCTGAGGTGCAGACAGACACACAGCCCACACTTCATCCTACCATGAACCTCCTGGAGCCCAGCTCACTTGCCAGGCTTATGAAACGAAAAAGAATAAAATACAACATTATCTTTCTGCAAGGGAGTGTTTCTCTCTGCAAAGAGGGATTAAGCATGAACCCAGCAAAACTCAGAGAGAGGCAAGGGCAAATACATCCCCACTTGCCTACTGCAGAGAGGATGGAAAGCACAGTGCCAAAAACATCTCCCAGCAACAAAAGGTCGCGGATCCATTCAATCCCCGTCATCGTAATAAACCCTGATAACGAAGTGATTACGTGAAAAGCTGTCAAGGGCTACTCTGACCAGAGCAGCCCTCTCACCAGCTTCAAGCAGCTTTGCTGGGGAGGAAAAAAACCTCATAATTCAATCAGCTTGGAAAAGTCTATTCCCCACTGATCCCAAGCGATCAGCCTTCATGTCGAAGGAACATTACATTCAAGTCGCTGAAGATTTTCACTTCTTTTTTTTTTTTTCCTTCCCCTTTTCATTTTTTAAAGCAGGAATTGAAAGGCAGCAAAGATAAAAACTGTGTTGAACTGGAACTGGTTCACTCAGGGGAAGGAGAAACATAATACTCTTTCTTGAAATGCTGTTTGGAATCCAGCCCCAGAAAGTAACCTGACAACGGTCACCAGTGTCTGACAGATCCTGAAAGGCAGGAGCAGGAGAGGACAATATGGGTGAGCTGAGTGGAGATGGGGCTGGGAGAAGGTGGGGAAAGGCCCTGGCAAGAGCTGTCAGGCAGCTTCCCCCTTCCCTCCAGCTCTTTGGCAGCCTTGGGGGCAACCTGAAACTCAAAGCAGGCTGTGAGGACTCAGCTGCCCTGTGTCCCTCCGAGGCGGGGCTGGGAACAATAGGAAGGCGCCGGTGGAAAGTTAAGGATGTTGGGAAATGAAACACTGCATCAGCTATTGAGCTTCACTTCTCCAACAATGAAAAGGAGGAGGGTGAAAAAAGGAGCAGGGGGACAGCAGAGTCACTCACTTTCAGCAAGGCAGTCCATCAGCAGCACGGAGAGGACGTTCACGAGGGAGAGCAGCGAAGACATTCCAGGGCTGGGAAGGATCCTCATCCTCTGCAAAGGCCTTCGGCCCCAGCCGGGAAGGCTCCGGCTCAGCGGGAACGGCAGCGTCTCCCCAGCCTTGTCAGCACCTGTGGGGCACAAAGGGACAGCTCTGAGGGGCAGGGCAGGGGCTGGGCAGAGCCCGAGCGGCGATGGCAGCACACGCTCCCTGCAGGGACATGGGGCACCGTGCCCAGGTGGCACTGAGGGGTGGCACTGAGCACCCACCCGGCTCCATGGGTCAGCTCCACGGGGTGAGCCCAGCTCCACGGGGTGAGCCCAGCTCCACAGGGTGAGCCCAGCTCCATGGGCAGAGCCCAGCTCCATGGGTCAGCTCCATGGGCAGATCCCAGCTCCACGGGGTGAGCCCAGCTCCATGGGCAGAGCCCAGCTCCATGGGTCAGCTCCATGGGGTGAGCCCAGCTCCATGGGGTGAGCCCAGCTCCATGGGGTGAGCCCAGCTCCATGGGGTGAGCCCAGCTCCATGGGGTGAGCCCAGCTCCATGGGGTGAGCCCAGCTCCATGGGGTGAGCCCAGCTCCATGGGGTGAGCCCAGCTCCATGGGGTGAGCCCAGCTCCATGGGGTGAGCCCAGCTCCATGGGGTGAGCCCAGCTCCATGGGGTGAGCCCAGCTCCATGGGGTGAGCCCAGCTCCATGGGGTGAGCCCAGCTCCATGGGGTGAGCCCAGCTCCATGGGGTGAGCCCAGCTCCATGGGGTGAGCCCAGCTCCATGGGGTGAGCCCAGCTCCATGGGGTGAGCCCAGCTCCATGGGGTGAGCCCAGCTCCATGGGGTGAGCCCAGCTCCATGGGGTGAGCCCAGCTCCATGGGGTGAGCCCAGCTCCATGGGGTGAGCCCAGCTCCATGGGGTGAGCCCAGCTCCATGGGGTGAGCCCAGCTCCATGGGGTGAGCCCAGCTCCATGGGGTGAGCCCAGCTCCATGGGGTGAGCCCAGCTCCATGGGCAGAGCCCAGCTCCATGGGGTGAGCCCAGCTCCATGGGCAGAGCCCAGCTCCATGGGGTGAGCCCAGCTCCATGGGGTGAGCCCAGCTCCATGGGGTGAGCCCAGCTCCATGGGTCAGCTCCATGGGGTCAGTCCAGCTCCATGGGGTGAGCCCAGCTCCATGGGTCAGCTCCATGGGGTGAGCCCAGCTCCATGGGCAGAGCCCAGCTCCACGGGGTGAGCCCAGCTCCACAGGGTGAGCCCAGCTCCATGGGGTGAGCCCAGCTCCAGGGGTAGATCCCAGCTCCATGGGGTGAGCCCAGCCCATGTTTGAAGTTTAACCCATTGTGTTCTCTCCCTCCCCAGCACAGGAGAGGCAGCTCTGGCCGAGCAGCCCCGAGCAGTGAGGTGTGAAGGGATCTGACCCAGCAGGGCCCAAGGACCCTCTGAAAGGGCGATTTTTCCACAAAAGCACAGAATGAAGAAGCAAAGCTGAAACCTCACACATGAGAAACACAGCAAGGAAGGAAATAAATCCTCCCCAAGAGGGCAGATGAAACAGGAGATGCCTTTGCTGGGTCCCCTTTTGTCTGCTGAGGATCCATGTGGTTCAGGGAGGGATCCTCCTGCCCAGACAGGCTGTGATCCCCCAACAGCGGCCCTGACCCTGAGCCAGGTGTCACTGTGGGTGTCCCAGAGCCCCTCTTGCACAGGAAACACACACTGGAAAGGCTCCAGCAAGGCTGGGGTTGCAGCAGCTACTCTGCATGCTGAGAGCCTCTACCCCACTCGGTGCCTCAGTTTCCCCACTTGCACCACACAGAGGAACTGTGTTACTGAGCTACACAAAACTGGAAGAGAGAATACCTGGAGCAGGGGCTGCCACAGCTGATCCTGATGGATCAAGCACATGCAGCCTCCACAGGAGGTGAGAGAGAGATTTTCTCCTGACCAGTTCTGCCCTGGACGTGGCAGAACGTGGCAGCAGGACAGAAGCAGCAGATCAGCAGGGCTGTGGCAGGGGAGATCCAGCTCAGCACCAGCCTGCTCCCCTCACCCTGCCAGCACATTTCCATGGAGACAACTCCTGGCTCCAAACGGAGCTCCGTGCTTACAGCTTTATCCTGATCCCTGTGCAAAGCTGGAATGGCATTAAGGCAGCTGTGTTCTTAGCCACCACCCCAGTCCCGTGTGTCAACACTGGCAAACGCTTCCCTCAGTCTCAGAGGTGAGATTTGCCCCAGAAGGGCTGAAAATAGAGTGAAAGCTGCAGCCACAACCTCCTCATAGGGTCGGCAGCTCAGAGGTTTCCCATCAGCCAGACACTGAGCAGGGGGATAATGGGCCAGAGCCGTGGAAGGACGCTCTCAGATCTGACAGATTCCTTCCCGCTATCGTTACTCCAATTAGAAATCAAACCCAGGGTTTATCACCTTTTGGAAGAAAGCCAGGTAGGAGATATTGTACAATGATCAAAGGCTTTGTGAGAGGACTAAGGGGATGGTGAGGCTGTTTAAGCTTTCTGACACACATCGGGGTGGGAGACCGTCGGGACAGGCAGTGTGAAGGGGCATTTTAATCTTTTTCTGTCCCATTAACTCTCCAAGTCTGAACTGTGCAGAATTAAAAGAAAAGCCAGGATAAACAAGAAGTCCCCATACGTACTCATCCCTAAAGAACAACTTTTCAGAGAGAAGCTTTGGACTTGCACTTTGAGGATTACAAAGCCTCTGCTGTGTGCTCTGTGCTAGCCCAGATCCACCGTGCTTCAGTGCCGGCTCACGAAAAACGAGCATAAATACTGAAACAAAAAAGAGAAAAAACCCTGAATCCTATCACTGGGAATCTCTTCAAATGTTTGTTCTAGACACATTTAGAGAAACACAGAGAGGCTCCAGCCAGCCCTAGCTCGGGGTTTGCAGGGTTCCAGGGCGCAGAACAACACGTTGGGGTTTCTTTTGTTGCTGTCAGGGGCGAGCAGAGAGTGGGAACATCGTGAATAGCTGTGATGGGAACTGTTAATTAAACTGGGGATGTGGCATCGATGCCAGCACAGCAAATGGAGCTGTGTTGCAGCTCCCTGGCTCTCCCTTCTTCCTCCTTCAGTCACGCAGCTCCCCGTTCCCACCAGCAAGGCCGGCGTTGGAGAGAGCAAGAATGCACCCAACTATTTTCGGTGTCTATATTAAAATAAAATCCAACAAACCACGCTGGCTCAGCCACCATTTCAGAAACCCCTATTTTTCTTTATCAGAGCAGTATATCCACCCCCACCAGTGCCAAAAATGCCACCAAACATCTCCTTGAGCCTCGTGCGCTCCCCAAACACGGCACCAACGATCTTCCACAGCTGAGAGCAGCCAAGAGCCTGTGCTGCTCCCTGCAGCACGTCCCCAGAGTCCCCCCAGGATGGAGCTGAAGGCAGGGAACTGAATGTCAGGGAAATGTTCTGCCTCCTCCAGAGAGAGGAGCCCGGCAGCGCCGCCCTCCCACACCCAGCACGGCTTTTCCTGCCATATAATGGGCTCCGATGGAGAAGGTCTGGAAAAGGGGATACAGCAACAGCTCCAAGATTAGAGGAGGAGATGCCAGAGGGTGACACTTCCACTCCAGTGCTAATGTGCTTCCCGAGCCCTTGATGGAGACAGAAAGTGCTGGCAGAGATATTAGGACATGTCAGCTTCAATCCAGCAACTCATCCTTCAGAGCAGGTACATCACTGCTGTCCCCCCCTGGATAGGGGATTTTCAGGACAGCAGGATGTGCACCCACCTGGCTCCCCTGTGGATGTGAGGGCAGGCTGGGGCAGAGTTTGCTCTGCCTCCTTGGCAGGGCCCTGGCAAAAGGAACAGACCCATCCCCTGCACGATTCCTGCCTCCAGTGCAGAATGCCCTGCTGGAACCCAGCTGCCACACAGAGGCTGGAACCCACTGGGAATTGTTCTGATGAAAGCTCAAATCCCAAGGGCTCTGCCACCCATCCTCTCCCCTCCTCAGGGCACAGCTTACCTTGTCTGTGCTCTCTGGAGCAGTTTGCTCACCCCTGCCTGTCTCTGAGCACCCAGCCAAGCTCCTGGCACCAGCCAAGCCAACATAATGGCACTTTTCCTGTGCTGCTCCACGGACCTGCAAACCCTCACTAAATTCTCTGGCACAGGATCCCCTGCAACACAAGCAAACCACCTAATAGACCTCAATCCTTGCTAAAGAATGCAATTAAGTGAAGCCATGGCCCCCAGTGGGGTCAGATTTGTGCTAGATACGGTCACATTTCAGGAATAAGATTAATTCTTACAGTAAAAGAGCTCCTGTAAGACATTCATTCTTGTGTGCTGCCTAATCTCCAGCTCTAAGCAAGGCCATGTGTGCAGCTTGTAAGCACCGAGCACGGGGTCTTGGAGAGCATTATTAAAAATAATAAAACTGAGAAGTGTTTGCAAGGAGCAGCTTCCCAGTGCAGCTCCTGCAGCTGGGGCAGAGCCAGGGACCCAGGGGAGCGAGGCACAGAGGGTGAAATGCTCTGAAGCACCTACATTTCTTAAGAGCTTAAGTTCCCCTGGGAGTCAAAGGGACTTAACCTAAGCTGCTAAGATGCTTTTGAAGATTTTCCCCCCAGCAACTCCCATTTCAGAGGGTGCTGGACACCTAACTCCCTTAAGCTACTTTGGGTATGGAGGGGATACAGGAGGAGGGGTTTGGCTACCTTGGTCCTCACTGCTTAGAGAGGGAAATGCTGCTCAAAGCCAGTGTCTGCACAGTGACAGACACTGGGATGGGTCAGAACTGTGCAAGGATTTTCACAGAAACACAGAATGCTTTGGGTTGCAAGGGACCTTAAAGATCATGTTGTCCCAACCTGTCAATGACAGGGACACCTTCCTCTAGACCAGGCTACTCAGAGCCTCGTCCAGCATGGCCTTGAACACTCCCAGGGATGGGGCATCCACAGCCTCTCTGGGCAACATTTTGCCATATGTTACTTGTTCTTAGCCCCCACAGAGCTGGTAATTGAAACATTTGCTCTGTATTTGAAAAATATCCAGGAGGGAGGAACCACGCATTCATTTCAGATTCATTACAATATGACAACTTGGAAAAATAAATCACCAGAAAAAAAAAAAAAAAAAAGCACACGGGCTTCTTTTGTGTTTCACCTGCCTGTGAAAAGGAGAAGGGCGATTTTAAAGAAATTCTCTGCAAAAAGTTCCACTAGGATCTAGGAGATGATTAAATATCTTCATTTTCAGCAGCTGCTGTGGGAGAATTGCTCCCATTAGACACATCAATGGAAGCAAACACCTTGCAGGCAGAGGGCTGCACTGAGGGCTCTTCCTTCCAGCAGCACCAGCTTCGTTTGTGCTGTGTATTAACAGAGGTCAGTGGGTCACTTCATTTCCTCCCAGCAACCTCTTTAAAGAGAGAAAGAAAAGCTTTTAGCACAACCACCAGCTCATTTGTCACCTCCCCTGGGGAGGGCAGAGATGAAATTTGAATTCAATACCCCACAATTCCAGCTTGCTCCTCTCCAACACCCTGGCCTTGGCAAACCCAGCCTCACCAGGGCTGGGACAGGGGCCTGGCCCAGGAGCTCACCTGGGCACCTTCCCTGTTGGTGCTAGGGAATGAGGAGATGCCAAGGTGCAGAGCTGGATCCAGAGCCATGCCATGGAGTTACAGGATGGTTTGGGCTGGAAAGGACCTCAGAGTTCCACCCCCCTGGTTCCACCCCCTCTGCCACAGGCAGGGATGCCACTCAGAGGATCAGGGTACCCAGGGCCCCATCCAGCCTGGCCTGGAACACTTCCAGGCATGGGGCAGCCACACTCAGGTTGCTTCAGGTGCCAAGCTCCACTGGCTGTGCAGATCTCAAAAGAGGCCTGATCCTGCCCCAAAAAAAAAAGGAGGTGATGGAGCATTTCCAAGTCAGTGCCTTCCACCCCAAAGCTGCTGGACACAGTTTCTCCTCTGGGCTTGAATGCAGCTCCCCAAGCCACTCCTGAAGGCAGGCCAGGGGTTTGGCAAACACAATTAGAGCAGGCAGCAGAGATCCTTCAGAGTGAAGCATGGCTGTTTATCTATCACGGAGTTACTTAGATCTTAAAAAAATATTTACAAGAAAGAGGCAGAGTATTATCTTCCATGGGGAAACAAACACAGATGGAGAAAAAAAAAGAGCTTTGATCAGGACTGTCTCGGTCCTATTCGCTGCTTTTCATCCCCAGATCTCCAAGTGCTTTAATATGACAGTATTATCCCTTTTTACAATGTGGGAAACCAGAGGAAACTGCACACTAAGACAGCTCGCTGTGTTTGCACGTACACACACATACACAGCCTCTCCCTCTCTCTCTTTTTTTTTTCCCCTGTGGCATTTCTGGTCCTCCCATGTGTGTGAAGTGCCCAGCACTGTCCCCAAGCAAGGGGCATTTCGTGGCACAGCCGTGTGGGTGTTCCAAGAGAAGCTGCTCCCTGCCAGGGGGTGTGATGGCACAGCAAGGGTTAAGCTGTGGTCACTGCAGGAGAAAGGAGAGGGAGAGCTCCGGGGTGGGTTGGGATGGTCAGGAGGAATTAATTTCCCCCTGCAGTGACAGCTGTGACAGGCAGTGATGTGTCAGGAGCGTTCAGCAGGTGCAGCCCAGCACAGACAGGGCACAGGGGCAGCGCCACAGCCAGGGGGGATCAGCACGAGGAGGAGGAGGAGGAAGAGGAGGAAGCACAGCTCCCCTGGCCTGGCTGCACCCTGCTGAAGGAGCCCATCCACACCCTGGGCACTGTGGCCACTTTGGTCCCCAAAGGACCCCCCTGCTGAAAGTCGAGACGGAGGCAACACCAGAACCACCCGAAATCCCAGAAGCATCTCCTGCACCAGGGCAGAGCAGATGTGGCTTCTCTGCAGGGCTGGTCTCTCCTCCAGGATGCACAAAGGGAAGGATCTGACCCAGGACCCCACTCCCTCTCCCCCTACTCCCACACAAACACTCCCCATCCTTCAGCATTTCCCAGCAAACCATCCCAATCTCCGCCGAGCGCCCGACGGCATCAGGAACCGTCAACTAAATTGCCTTGTGGCTCAGGGTAATACTTCACGTTTCTTTTTCCCTGCCTCTGAGCTTTATTTATTTATTTAGGAAGTCATTCATCATTAGGCCCAGCTTAGCTGCCTGACAGACTGGGAGCTCCTTGGGGCACAGACTGCATCCCGTCTCCGTGCTCGCCACGCGCGCACCGACAGCGCCGGTAAATAACCGCCCGTCAGCCACGTCCTGCAGCACCCCCGGCTCTGCCAGGGCCACCAAGACCATCTCCTGACAGAAAGCTGTGCTAAAACCACCAGCACCCCCCTCCCAAAGCACCTGCACCCCAAGCCTGGCAGCTGGGCTGATGGGTGACACTGGGTTACTGCACACAGCAAAAATAAAAAAGGTAAAATCCCAACAAAGAGCCCAAAGAGCTGCTTTTGCTGCCCACACCAACAAAAGTGCAACAGCCTTTCTCATGTCTGGAGTCCAGGCTAAGGAAAAGCCTTTTTCTGAGATCAAATGCAGGTTCAGATCAGCTCCACATTCCTGGGGAGGAAAGGCTGCCTGGCCTCACATCTCTGCGTGTCCAACTAAGAACATATGAGAAAACCACAGAACGATGAGGAACTGGTGCTTTCCTGGCTTGCAGCATGGCATGAAGATGACCTGTACCAGGAAGAGCCCATCCAGATGGCATCAGTCCCTCTGACCAGGCTAATCCCTCCAGCTTTGGCTTTCTGCTCCCTTCACACAGAAATTTGGATGCTGCTGCATCTTGTGACCTTCTCCAAACCCCTCTGCCAGGTCTGCCCAGGGACTCCCTTTGTGTTCAGCAGCAGGGAATGACAGCCCCCTCCTCCACCCCAAAACCCCTGTGCAAGCAGGAGGGCAAAGCCCATTCCTGGGGCTGGCACTGCTGCTCCTCACCAACAGGAGCTCACCTGCTGACAGACACCTGCCTGGCCTTCCTCCAGCTCCTCACGTCTTCTGCAGCCCTCTGGGGACTGCTTTCTCACAAAACAGGTGGTTCTTACCAAAAAATCTCGTGCAAACCATCCCCTGAGGACAAGCAGTGGGTTCCCAGCCCCAGCAGCCAGGCCAGGAGGATGGGAGGCCAGTCCCTGCCCCACAGAGATCCCTGCTCAGGTGGGCAGAGCGTGGCAACCTGCTCCCCTCCTGCTGGTGGCCAAGCAGAGCCTCTTCCACCAGCCCCAGCAGCCAGGCCAGGAGGATGGGAGGCCAGTCCCTGCCCCACAGAGATCCCTGCTCCAGTGGGCAGTGTGGCAACCTGCTCCCCTCCTGCTGGTGGCCAAGCAGAGCCTCTTCCACCAGCCCGCAGCCCAAGCAGAAGGAAAAAAAGAGATGAAAAATCGAAAGGAAGGAAAAAAAACCATTCAAGAAAGTTAATTAGGAACATGAGGGTGCTTTATCAGTTCCGGCTGTGAGAGCTGGATGGGTGTAGGATGTCACCAGCCCCTGCCAAGAACGACCTTCTCATTACCGGGATCGCCGATCGATCGCCTCCCTTGGTTGTCTCCATCAGCTCCTGCTCCTCCTCTGAGCACACCCAGGGCACCTGGGCAGTGCCACCTGGGCAGGGCCACCTGGGCAACGGGGTGGCAAAGCCACCTGGGCAATGGGGTGGCAGGGGCACCCTCCTGCTGCTCCCACCAGGGCACCGCCCCGGGGAGGGGAGCACCAACAGCCCCAGCTGCATCCAGGTTTTGCACAGCTCTTTTTGGACCCCAAGTAGAAACAGTCCCCCAGCAATACAAGTTATGAGTGAAATAACCCCAAAAATCTCCAAACTACACGCAGGCACACACCTCACACCAAAAGCAAAATACAAAACTCTCTCTAAAGAAAACAACCTGGAAGATTTAACCAGCCACAGGCAAGGAACCTGCTCCCTGTCAGCCCACTGAACCCAGAGAGGCTTCCATGGAGGATGACAAAGTTGGTCTGGATTTACACTAAGACAGAGGAAAAGTTGATTGCTTATCATTAGGGTCCCCCACACCTGAGATGCAGAGGGACTGTCCCTCCTTTCTCATGAATTCCAGCCCAGGAACACCCCTAGCCCACATACAGGCAAGCCAAGAGCCTTGGGAAACACTAAAGAAAAGAAATAAATTTCCTTTTTAAGGCCTGTAGACCTTATGGCCACTCTTGTCTGCACATCCCTGGGCACCAGGCTGGGAGAAGCCACGGGATTGCTGCAGTGCACTCTGCTCATCAGTGAAAAACAAATGACAGGAAATAAAAGTAGTGAAGCAAACACGCAAAGTTTCTCCTAATTGTTATTTGATGGTAAATGAAAATCGTTGTGGCAACAGCACAGCTGATGAGCTGTTTGCTTTCCTCACACCCTGTGGAAGAAGCAGAACTGTGCTCCACTGAGGAGGGGACAGAGGAGCTGGGAGGGTGAGTGGCAGCCACAAAACCACCCCAGCAAATCCTCCTGCAGGCGAGGACGGGCTGCTGAGCCGCAGTAAGAGGGATAAAGAGGCTTGTCTTTCTTTGTCCCTGGCTCAGAGCTGGCTTCATCACCACGGCTTGCATCTTGCTGATTAGTGACCAGCAAGGAAAGCTAATCAAGGTTATTAGGAAATGTTGTCTTCCCTGGGTGTCACAGCTCGGGAGGACACGGGGCAAGGTGGCTCCCTCAGCCACAGGCCCAGCAATGCCTTTTGTCCACCCCAGCACCAACAGTGCTGCCATCAAGCCCCACTCAGAGTGAACCCCTTGGGCACTGAGATGTCACCCCTTGGGCACTGAGATGTCACTCCTCCCCTCTGGGGCTCACCCTGCCTTCTCCTTCAGCATTCATTCCCTCCCCATGTGCCAGCCCTGCCAGCCAACACAGGGGGTTAAATTCCATAAAGAGGATTTGGTTTTGAGCTTGCAAGACAGAAGATGAGCAAATCCCTTCCCTTGCTCTGGCAGGAATCCTGTGTCTCAGACCCACCAGCCAGGGGAGATTAAGAAAGGAGGAGAGAAAGAAAAAAACCCATCCATCACTTGCTGTCGTGATCTCATCTGAATTTAAGAGCTAAGCTGGGAGGATGCTGGGTCACTGCTTGGGCTGGTGGAGCCCTGCAGACCAGTAGACACCAGAACAGACTGGACAGAGTCTTAGGCTGCACTGCTCAAGGTCAGCAGCGGGGTCAGGAAGCCACGTCCACGCTCCATGCTTGCTTTCCCTCTGATTTAATTCTGGGCTGTCTGTCTGGGGAAGCCTCTGGCTCTTGTCACATCCTTGCAGAGAGCCCCAGCTGCAGCAGGTGCCTCCAGAAATCACCCTCATGCATTGACTGAAACCCCACAAAGCACACCAACGTGCAGCAACCCTCAGATGGCACAAGCCAGGGGCGCCTCCAAGCCAAGCAGCTCAGCCAGGCAGGGCTCTGCTGCCATTTCCATCTTCTGTACAAGATGCAAAATTAAGAGGCTGCTAACTAGGCAGAAACTGGGAGTAACACCATCCTCACAGTACTCCAGCTCCTACCTGACAGCCAGATCTCACCTAGCTGGTTTGCTTCTACTGAATCTGGTATTCCTCCCTTTCTGCTCTGAGCAGCTGTAGAGGCCAAGTCCAGACATCCCAGCCCAGAGGTGGCTGCTTCCACTGGCTGGGACACAGCAGGCCATGCACAGCCCAGCCATGCATCAGAGGTGGCTTAAAACATTTATAAGCATTTGGAGATTGGTAACATCCCTGCTGGAGCAGGCTGTAGGAGAGGAGCTTGTGAGAGCACCACGGGGGAACATTCCCATTACCCAGCATTCCAGAAGCCTCCACCTGCTCGGCACGTCGTTTTATATTTTACTTTAAACCACCATAAGGGCTTTTTCTGACAAGCTGCTGAGATCATCTCGGTGTCTTTGTGGCAGTCAATCATCAGAAGGATCAGGCAGGAGGAGGCTGGCTGAGCGTTGACGGCGATGTTTTTGCAGTGCCATGAATTAAACATGCAATAATATTTCCTGGGCAGGTGAGGACCATCCACAGGCTGTGCCTGGCCAGGGAGGAGGGTGCTGTGTGTCCTTCTTCTCCAGCAGGGCAAGGCAGAGCACTGCCTCACAACAGCAGATTCTTTCCCTCTTGCTCATCACGGCTGCAGGAGCTTCCCAGGGCCCTGACCCTCAGCCAGGGCTCAGGAGTGACTCGTCCATCTTTGGGGGCACTGAGCCAAACAGGAACTGGTCCAACAACAAATCTCTCCTTGGACATGCAGAAGCCACCATATTGCAGAAAATGGCTTTATTGTCACTGCACCATCTGGAGTCGCCAGGAAATGCAACTTTTTTGTCCCCATCAATTACTGAAGGGAGAAATCTGCTGTCCCCTGAAAGGCAAAACTTCCAGCTTCCTCCTGGGGCTGGGGAGAAGGCATGGGAGCTGAGCCCCCACAGCACCTTTGGGATTTACAACACCCTGTACCCAACTCTGCTTTTGGGAGCTGACCCACAGCACCTTTTGGATTCACAACCCCCTGTACCCAACTCTGCTTTTAGGAGCTGACCCACAGCACCTTTGGGATTCACAACACCCTGTACCCAATTCTGCTTCTGGGAGCTGACCCACAGCACCTTTTGGATTCACAACCCCCTGTACCCAACTCTGCTTTTAGGAGCTGACCCACAGCACCTTTGGGATTCACAACACCCTGTACCCAATTCTGCTTCTGGGAGCTGACCCACAGCACCTTTGGGATTTACAACACCCTGTACCCAACTCTGGTTTTAGGAGCTGACCCACAGCCTGCCCCTCAGAATCCCAGAGTGGTTGGGGTTGGAAGGGACCTTAAAGATCCTCTTGTTCCATCCCCTTCCATGGTTCCACTAGAGGGTGGAACCATCCCAGCTCAGACCTGTTGGCAGCACTCAGGGGTTCCCACCTTGCTGGAGACCAAGAGTTCCCTGTGGTTAAATTTCCTAAAACCAGAAGAGATGAAAAACCTCCATCCCATCCCTTTCACCAGAAGCTGGGCACGGTGTGGCTGGTCCAGAGGGGTGCTGGGAGCATCTCCCCGTGGGAGAGCATTGCTGGTGCCCCACAGGAGAGGCTGTGTGGGGCTGAGCCAGCAGTGGGGCCACAGCAGTGACCCAGGGAACAGCCCAGGGCTGGGAACAGCAGCACTGCAGGTTTTTAGGAAGGCCAGGCATGCATCTGCCTCCAACGACTTCCAAACACACTTGGGCCAGCGAGAGGGACTAATTGACCTTCCAACCTCCCTTCTGTCGTTACTTTCTGTGGTTTTACAACCTCTCTAAATGGTTCATTTATCCTGAGTGAATTCCTGCTGCATCCTGCTCATCAACCAGCTGTGAGCACCTCACTAGTGTGAGGGCAAAGCTGCTGCAGGTTCACGGATGGACCCAGCACAGGGCAGGGAACAGGGAAGAAAGTAGGGGGTGGGGAGAACCCAAACAACTCTTGCTGAAAGAATATTATTAAGAAGCATCTTAAATCCCTCAACTTCAGGGCTGTTTATTGGCCTGAATTAAGCCCAGGCCCTGCAGGTGATACCTCGTGGCCAGGGCGCTCTTGCCTGGAAGGGGTCAGTGATTCCAGCAACAAGGACACCAATTAAAGCTTTTAATGATGCAAGCCCAGGACCTTGCAGAGCCCTGAACAGCCTCTGCCCAAAGCTCTCTCTGCTAATAACCCTGGGCTGTGGCCGAGCAATGGGTGCTGGGCTGCCTGAAATATTTATGACAATCAAGGATTGCTTCTTTGCTGCCCATAATGAAGCCCCCACACCCTCCATGAGTGCCTGTCACAGACCAGCCTCCTCCCAGTGCCTCCAAGAGCATCAGCACGTCTCTGGAGCAGCGAGGCAGGGTGCCAGGGAGGGATTTTATTTTGTTTTTAAAGCCTCCCCCCAGCCCTTTCCCACTACAGCCTCGGCTCGAGTTCTCTCGTTAATCTAATTGTTCTCCTAATGAAGATCTGCAATTCCTCAAACATTAATTACCAACGGCAGCAGCAGCAGCAGCAGCTGTGGAACAAGAGCTCCCTGTTCCTAATAATACGCTTCACACTTTCGCCTGCCATAGCTCAATTTAGCTTTGCGTGATTTGGCTGGGGGCAGATAAATAATATTCCAGCTATGGGGCTCAGCAGACAAACCCAGGAGGAGGCAAAGCTCTCCCCTACACCCTGGAGCATAGCAGGTCCTCAGCTGGCTCTAAAAATCCCTGGTTTATTCCACCTGCAGCTCTGTCACGGCGCTGTCCCCGTCCTGCAGCTCTGGGCAGGTGCAAAGGGCTGGGCCAGCAGCCCAAAGCCAGGAGGGAGGGAAGGGAGGAAGAGGTGCTGCATCCTCATCCTCATCCCCATCCACATGCTGAGCACCTCAGCAGCACAAATGAACCAGGAAGGAGGTGAGAGCACGGGCAGGGAGGGAACAAACAGCTCGGGCATCAGGGATGAGTCAGGGGATGGAGGAGGACAGAAGAGGGAGAGCAGCTGAGGGAGGGCGAAGCTCCAGCCATTATTTGTTTCACTCACAGTAAAATGGAAAAGAAATGAAGGGGAAGGTTGGTGGGCATGGTGAAACTCAAGCAGGACCAAAGCTGTGGCTGCCCCTGGATCCCTGGAAGTGTCCAGGCCAGGTTGGATGGGCTTGGAGCACCCTGGGACAGTGGAAAGTGTCCCTGCCCGTGGGATGGGGTGGAATGGGATGGGCTTTAAGGTCCTGCCAAGCCAAACCACTCTGTGATCCTATGATTTTGGGGGGTAGTTGATCTGTTCCACACCCCTGTTCCACTGTGATCCATAACACAGCAATGGAAAAACACTGCTCATGTTCACTGAGGTCAACCCCTTCCTATCCATCATCCCCTCCAGCCCAAGGGCACGTGGGGGGAGCGGGGAAGAAGCCGTGCCCAGGCAGAGGAGAGCTGCCAGGCAGGTCCCACCTTACAAAAGAGGCTCAAAACCACGGGTTAGGAGAAGCAGCTGGAACGAGTGGAGCCAGGAAAGGCTGTGGCAGCCCCTCTCGCCAGCACTGTGCAGCCAAAAATACACAAGGGGAACAAAACAACGCACACACACACAAAAAAAAGAGCCCACAAGAGTTTTCAATGACAAAAGCAAACAAATAGATTTGTGAATAAATATTGATTTGACAGGAAGTGAGACAAACCCTTCCAAAAACACTGGCTGGCAGCGGGTCCCTCTCCCAGCACAATGAGCAGTCGTCATCATTTCCTGGGTGCCTTTGCATGGTCGGCAGCTTCAGCTGCTCTGCAAGGTTTTGGTTTGTGGGGGTTTTTGGTCTCCCCTGTGCCTGGAACATCTTGAGAGACCCCCAGAAATAAATGCACAGCCTAAGGAGCCTGTGCTGGGCAAAGCAAGCAGCACAGTGAGCAAAAAATCTCACTATTCACCCTAATACTTCTCCTGGGGTGGTCACTTGATTCTCACCAGCACTACAGGCTCAGTTTGGTTTAAAGGAGCTACACTCCCTTTGGCCAAAGCTCAGGGCTGAGTCAGACCCAGAGTCAGAGGGCGATGGGATGCTCCTTCACTCGCTTCTTCCTGACCACAAACACATCTGCACATTCCCTGATCCTCCCCAGACACACACACGGCCCTTTCATCCTGGGAAAACCCCCACAGCCCTGCTGCTTTGCAAAAATTCATTAACGTGCCCATGCGGGGAATTTCAAGCCTCGGTTCCCACTACAAAGCAGGCGTGTCTGGGGGAGATGGGTGGGAGGGATGGGCACTGGTTCCTCCATGGCAGCACTGGGATGGTGGGGGAAGCCCAGATCCAGGGACCTGCCCTTCCCCTGCCTTGCAGAACCCTTTGTATCACATTAGTGAGCGTCCTGCTGAACCCACTTTGCCTCCTGCAGCCCCCCAGAGCCACACTGGTGCAGCAGGAAGCACCAAGACCAGCATTGCTCATATTTGGTGTTTTCCCACTCAATTCCCAGCCTTGGGGAATCCAATTGAGGGGCCAAGGTGGCAGATTTCACCTGATCCACCCCCAGAACCACCACATCGGGCCATTTCAGGTCATTGCACGCTGGCTGGAGACACACCCTGGCCAAGGTGGAGGTGCTGCATCCCAGAGCTCCCCAGGCAGACACGTGACTGTGAGCTGAGCATCTCAGCACGGATCCTGCACGCCTCCAAAAAAGGGTTTTTCTTTGTTCAGCTTCCTCCCAGCACAGAAATCCCAGCGCCGTGAGGGGCCGGTGACGCGGCTCGCAGCTTTCCTGCTCATTTCGTTTTCAATGAGTGAATTAGCAGGCAGCCAGCTGACTTGAACATCCCCTTATCTCTGCACCAAGCTCGCTGCCGAGGATTTGCATAATTTTAATCTTTCCCACCAATGAGCATGAAAAAATTAGTTTTCCACTATTTTATCTTCTATTTGTGTTCAATAAACAGAGCTGGCGGCTTTGCTCCAGTATTTATACTGGGAACGGTGAGGAGGGAGGAGGGGGAGGTTCCCCATCTCCAGCACTCGGCCATGTGGAGGGTTAAACCAGAGGAGGGAGGCTGGGGGAAGGCTCTGCAAAACTGCTCCACAAACAGCAGCTGGAGATGGATTTGAAGCCCAAAATTTCCTCATCCAATCCCAGTTGTTTTCTCCAGAGTCCCTCTCCTATCTCCCAGCTCCAGCTGTCAGCCTTCCTCCCATCACCAAGACCTTTGATTTCCCTCTCAGGCAAAGAGTTTGCTGGACTCACCCCAAATACAAGGCTGCAGATCCCAAGAACATCAGGACTCCAGGGATGGGGCAGGAAGTGCTTGAAAAATGAGGTCCCACCTGGAGGAACCTCCTTGTGCAATCACAGGAACCATGCAAATGTGGGGACACCCAGAAAATTGCCAACGCAGAGCTTCAGGGTTTTTTTTAATTACATGCTTTAAAAGAAAAGCACACCCCAAATATTAAGCTTGTCTGTATTAAAATAAGGCACTGAAAAGAAAATGGTCCTGCTTCACCCTTTCTGCTGCAGGATAAGAACATCATTTTGGGCAGCACACAGAGGCAGGACGTGCATGTTGAGGATTACAGCTGGAAATCAAGGCTGCTCTGAAGGGAAAAGGAAATGCAGGGAAAACTGAGGTTGTCCTTGCAGGTTCCCCACTCATGAGCAGGGTGGAAGGTACAAACGTGGAAACACTTTTTAGATATCTTTCCTTCCTGTGGAGCCAAGTGCAGGTCAGGGCACACCCCAGCCAAAGGCAGGGGTACATCTCCATCATCTCCAGAAAACCTGGACTGGCTATTGCACCCAGGTGTTGCAAAATGTGGAATATGTAAAATTTTCTTAAGTAAGAATGTTCTTTGATGTTTGGTCTTTGTACACTTTCAAGCCTAATCAGCAAAAAGGAAGATTTAATCCATTAAACAGAATAGCAAACAAGCTCTAAGTGATATCCAGGTGTTAGAAAAACAAATTACTCGTTGGTAGAATTACCTTGTTAAAGTTTAGGGCTGGACATGCTCCTCATGATCTCAGACCTAGAGGGAGGTTAACAAAGCTTGGAAAGAAGGATGTACCACTGATAATGGATGCAAAGAATGCAGAATTTACAGGCCACAAGGACATCTGGCAGGACTCCAAAGATAATGAAGAAACTAATAAAGCCAAGTCAGCAATTGTGCTGAAATCAGCTCCAAGTGGGTAAAAAGTAATTCTGGCAGGGGCAGATCACGACCACGATTTTTGTGGATAACTCAGGGAGGGCCCAAGGGCTGGTGTGCCCCAAAATGCAGGGATTAATGGCAGTGGGGTGACTCACAGGACTGGTCCCCACCTTTATGGGGCTGTGGGTCCCCCAGAAGCACCATGGAGAGGATGGGGTGTCAGGAATCAGGGGTAACATGTTAGGGGCAGTTCCAGCAGCTCCAAGGAGCCCACTTCTCCCTCTCCTGCCTCTTCCCACTGATCCTGACTCCACACAGCCTCTGCCACCAGCTCATCTGCACCCAGAGGTGCAATTACCTTCCCTGTGTTCTCTATTTATGCTTAGGAACCATGTAATTTTCTAGACCAAAAACATAATTAAAGAGTGCAAGCGCCTCGGAATGGAGACCTCTCTCCTGCCACCACTCTTATCTTCTCTAAAAATACTCCAGCCCAGCAGCCCTGTGCCAGGGTCAGCTCCCAGCAGGGCTGAGCCATGGGAAGAGGAGCAGCCCTGCTGTGCTGGGTGTCCTGTGAGGGAAATGCACCCAAATGCTCCCACTCTGGCCCAGGAAGGGGCTGCCCCCCTGGGAACCAGCTTTGCTGCCCCCTGAGCAAAGGTTAATTCAGATTTAACTTCTAATGAGCTTTATCTGACCAATTTTAAAGCCTTGGGTAGACAGACTAATTGAGAATTAAGGGACTTTGATGAGCACTGCTCTCCCAGCAGAACCAATCTGGAGTTGCACCCAGTTTATTCCAAGACAAATCCGGCTTCCAGATGAGATGGAAAGGCACAGGGAAATGGAAACTTGCACAAGGGAATATCAGACCCCAAAGACTTTTCCCCAGAAAAGGAGGTGGAGGGACAAGAACAATAACATGGAGAAGGGTGAGAGAAAAAAAAGAGAAGCAAAACCCAACTCTGAAACAGCCCTGGGGGAGAGCCACTCGCCCAGACTTGCTGTAATTACACTCCTACTGCTGGGTACAAAGCTCTTGGCTTGGCCCTCTCATAAAGCTGGAAGAAGGAAGGTGAAAGAAATATTTTTTTAAAAAAAATATATCCCGAAGGGTCAAAACAACCTTTTAACTTGTCAACTAACAAGTTCAAACAGGGCTGCAAGTACTGCTTTCCATAGCTTCCAGGGAGAGACATCCAGACCAGCCATCTGAGCCCAAGTCCTCCAGGCCCTTACAGTTTTTCTGACAGCCAGAAAAATCAAGGTAAAGGTACTGGCAATGGACACCAAAACCACTTCCCAGCAGGAGCAGCAGCCTGGGCACTGTGCTCCAGCACAAGAACTGGAGCTGCTGAGCTCCAGCCCAGCTCCATCACCCCACATCCTGGGGCAAACCCTGCTGCCTTTCAGCACACGAGTTTCCACATCCTTCCCTGTAATTAAGCCCTTCCCTGCCAGCACAGATCCATGGCCCAGCCACAGAGCAAAGCTGGCCCATTCCCTCTTCCCTGTTCCCTTGCACCTTTGCAAATGGTTCAGCCAAACCCATGCAAATCCCCAAGAAAAACAGTTATTTTAGAGCCTTGCTCCTTGCAAACCCGGGGCTGGCACGGCTTTAGCGTGAGCTTGTTTGAGCATTGCCCAGCAGCCAAAGCACATATGGAGCTCCCAAGAGCCAGGCAGGGAAGGAAAAGCCAAGGGACCCCACAAGTTCTGCCTTCACTTGTTACTTTACAGGAAAATTTAAATCTGCTTTGATATAACCTCCTCCTGAGGCTGCTCAGCCCATACACGGCCTCCAAGTAACCAGTGAGCACCTGAAGGAGGAAAAAAAGCAGCATCCACAAAGCTCCTGGTGCTTATTTCAGTAAATTCACACCTTCCTCAGTTCCCCTTGGCTTCCTGTGCCAGGTCTGGACACCATTCATGCCGCCCCAGTGCTGCTGCTGCTGAAACCAGCGGCAGAAAACTTTCTAAAAACTCACTTTTATTGCTTCAAGTGTTGGCTGCCTCCCCTCTGCTGCTGTGGTTCCCATTGCTGGCCTTGGGGATGTCCTGATGGGGTCTAGCACAGCTCAGGCTCCTCTTCCCTCGACTTGGAGGCTATTTTATGTGCCCTTCAATACCCCAATGCAATCCTTCCCAGCCAGAGACTGATGAATCCACCTGAAGAAGGGACCAAAGGAGTCTGGAGGTGCCTCCTGGAGAGCCCTGGTGGTGCTGAGCCCCTGCTCTGTCCTCCTCTAAATGTCTAACAGACCTTTAGAGGAGTCACTGGTCTGGTTTAAAGGTTGGGATGGGTTTTACAGGTCTGTCCTTGTGCATCTGTGGGGACACACTTGCAGCACAGCCCACGACAAAGCTGATTTTCAGGTTCTGAAGTGATTAGAGAAACGGTCCAATGAGGACTTTTCTGTGTTTGGTCTCTGTGTTTTTCTTTTTGGCTTCTTACGCAATATTTACAGGGAAAAAAGGTGTCTGAAGCAGCAGCTTATAAACACAAGCATTTTTGTAAATCCTCCTCCCACTTCCAAGATTGTATCAACAAAAGAAAAGAGGAGGCAGAAAAAAAAAACATAAATAGGAGTTTCACATTGACAGAGTCTCTTTGAACAACTTTCAAAGAGCTCCACTACCTGTTCTCCCATTTGATTTTGGCTTTTTCAGAATATCTACAGCGTGTTCCTCCACATACCAAAGGAATCCACCAGCTCAGGCCCCTTTTCTGAGCTGCTCCTTGAAGAAAGCACCCCTGCCCAGGATTGGGGGTGTGCTGGGATCTGTTTCAAGCTTTGCTCACTGGATGAGGGATTGCACCTCCATGCTGAAGATCTGGAGCCATTCCCAGCTCAGCTGCAGGTTTGCAGGGCTGCTCCCCTCCAAGGCAGAGCCTTGACTTCCACCAGGGATATCCAGCATGGAGGAGAGCTGAGCCTCCCTCTTAGGTGGGATCATTAGGAGTGAAAGCAAGTAGAAATCTTGAGCACACACCAAATTTTGGCAGCTGAAGTCATTTGAAGCATTGCAGCCCTTTGCTGGATGCCATAACCTTATTTTTAAATGAGCACTTCCAGGTATTGACTTCCTACACTCAGGACTTGTAAGAACAGGTAAAGAAGAAAGAGTCCCCAGAACCCATTGCAGATTGCAGAGACCAGGGAGAAATCACCCCTTAAATCAGCCACTCCTAAGCCAAAGAATTTATGCACCATCAACGTCAGGAAATAATTGATGAGCCTAAATCTAAGCCATGGATTTCACAGACACCCTTTGTGGGGCAGGGGGTCTGCCCCATGCTAAGGCCTTTGCCCTGCTCACAGGAGCCTGGCAGCTGCAGCTCCCTGAGGCAAATTCCAAGGCCAAGGTTGATGCAATGCCTACAGACATTTCTCTCCATCCTTCTAAACAGAAAATCAAATGAAAAATCAACCTGCATGAAAGAGGCAGCCCAGGGACCTGCTCAGCCAACGCTGCAAGTGACAGTCAAGTCCAAGGGACAATCAAGTTTTGGATTATGATGGGAAAGAAGAGCTGCATATACATGAGCACAAACCGTAAATAAACTGGAAATAAATCCCATGGATATGGTGACAGCAGCCCACAGACAGATCTTTACAAATTGCCTTTTACAAGGAAATGCCATTATATCAGGGTTTATGGGCCTCCCTGAGATGGGCACAGGCAGAGCTGTAAATATTGCCACAGCAGCCATTAGGCAAAGGGCAAATCCATGAGGAATTCTTGGTGCCAACAGCACAGCTCTGCTCCCCAACAGCAGGGCAAGGTGGGGAAGAGGAAAGGAGCACGGCCCAGCACTCCCAGGCAGTGGAAGCACTGCTGGACAAGGGCATTTCCCATTATACACCATGCCAACTTCACCCTTCCTAAGGTGAACAAACTGCCCAAATCATTCTGCCTCAGTTTCCTCCCCTGCTCCATGAATAGAGGATGCTGAAGAGCTTTTTAACACCACCAAGTATCTAATTCACTGAAGATGATTAAGTGCCTTAAAGATTTCTGAAGGAGCTGCTATAGGAAGGCATTAATTTAAATATCTAGTGGCATAGAACATAATGCCAGGCAGATTTTCTTCCATTCTTTTATAACAGCTTAATAATCCTCAAAATAGTTTCATTGTTAATACTCCTGTTGTGTATTTTATTAGGGCTTTTTAAACTGCAAAGCAAGGTAAACACTCCACATTTCTCTAACACCTACCAAAGAGCTTCTGAGAAAGAATCACTTAATCTTCACAAACACCCGTGGGGGGGGACCAGCTGTGAGCAGCATCCCCTTTCCATCCACAGCCACCCAGGATCCTCGGAGGATGAAGGGCAGCAGAAGTGGCTCCTCCCTCCTCCCCCGCATTCCATCAGCAGTTTTTGTCTCCTCTCCTCACAGCCCCGCGATTCCTGCCAACAAAAGGAGCTGCACACCTTGCTGGCAGGGCAAGGACGCAGAAATTTATTTATCTTTTAAACCACAGAAAGCCTGGGGTTGTTAAGGACTGTCCAGACCCAAAGAGATCACGGTGTACATGCCCTCCTCCTGCTCCCTGGCACTGCCAGGGGATGTTTGCCACCCTCTCAGCCCTGGTGCATGGCTCCTGGGGAGGCCACTGTGCTCCCTGCATCTGCCATGGCACTGGTTATCACCATCCCAAAAATGCAGAATGGAATCATGGAATACCCTGAGCTGGAAGGGAACCACAGAGATCTCTCAGTCCAACCCCTGGCCCTGCACAGCCCCAACAATCCCACCCTGGGCATCCCTGGGAGCGTTGTCCAAACGCTCCTGGAGCTCTGGCAGCAGAGCTGTACCAATGCTGTGGCTGGAGAGGAGTAGGAGATGTTCAATTTGTAGATAAATCTCAGCTTGAGATAGGAAAAAAACCCAACAGACAAACAGGTTTGGCTCTCTTGAGAGGAAAAAAAAAAAAAATGAAACAAAGTAAAGTTTTCTAAGGTCTACTGTGAAAACCACACTCCCCTCCAAGAAAATATACAGATAGGAAAAATGCAGGATCAGCCAGAGTTGCTGATGGAGAGGCCCCAGGTTAGTCAGTTATTGAAGTTTTGCAACATAAAGCCTAAATTATTTATTATTATTATTTTTTTTTCCTAGAAAAAGAGAGGAACAAAGCATCTCCCTCCTCTAAAGTTAACAACTGTGCGACATCATCTCCACATTGTCTCCCTGTTTTATCGCCACAGCACAGCGCTGAGCAGATTCCACCCCAGGGCAGACACAAAACCACAGGGCCACGTTTCTAATTATACCCTCTATTCTCAGGGAAATGGTTTATTTATTAGCTCTTTGAGCTTCCCTTTCATTCATTCTCAGCCCCAGTCCCGGCTGCGAGGGGCTCCCGACAAGAGGTAATTTATTAGGTTTTCTCCCTTCTCCACCTTCCCTGCTCTCCCACCCAGCCTCTCCCTCCTCTCCCCACTCAGCAGCACGGGCAGCCTCATCACTTTTAATTCAATAACTTGCAGTATAATTACTCCGTAATAACACCATTATCTTAACATTTACTCAGCAGCTGTGATCCCGTTACAGCGAGGCGAGGAGGGAGAGGAGAAGGGATCCTCCGGGGACGGCGATGGGGACAGAGGCCAAAAATCCCCCCTTGCCAGAGCCAGGGCTGCTGCAGAGAGGAAGGGGCGAGTGCTGGGGTGCTGTGCCTGCAGCCCTGCCCCAGCCTCTCCCTGCCATCCCCTCTCCTCAGCATCTGCCAGGCTCTGACCCAGGGGCTGCCCTGCACAGTCCGGCTCTGCAGCGATGGGGAAGCCATTCAAATCCATGCTGTGCTCCCAAAAACCCCTGGAGTCAGGGAAACAGAATGAAAACAGGGGTAGGCAAGAGGGACAGAGCCACTGGGAGGACAGGACTGTGCTCTCTGCAGTGACAAACAGCATCATCTCCTGCAAAGCCACCTCTTTAAACACAAATATCAACCAGCGATACATTATCCCGGCTACCGCTGCCTACAAAGACTGGGTTTAATTTTTACTCCAGAAATCCTGCAGAAAATGGTTTTCACATTCCACAACAGCACATCTGGTAAATAGGGTAAGAAATTCTTCTAGAGCCAGACACTAAAACTCCAATAACTTGTGCAGCAAATGAGGCAGAGAACAGCCCATTTAATATCAGCCAAGACCAACTCCAAGCCTGCCTAGAAAGGCAGAATTTCAGCCTACAAGCGTTACCCAGCCCTGACAGAGAGCTCAGGTGTTGGCACCTTCTGTCTCCTCGCTGCGGTTTGATTTTCTGAGCTATTTAAACAAACAAGCCCACTGCATATTTAGGCAGAAATGTTCCTACATGCACCACTGAAAAAGCAAGTTACTACAGCCCCTGCTGAAGCCAGCACGATTTTGAAGCCTGAGAGGTGAGGTCAGGTTTACACAGATATCAGATCCCAAAATCACACCCGAAACTGGCACAAAAGCCAGCGTTAAGGAAGAATTCCCACTCGGATGTATCTGTTTCACACACAGGCTGCAGCAGAGGGGTAAACACCGTTTATTCTGATTGATTATCCATCGTGTGATGCAGAGCTGTAATTCCATCAAGCCATCAAAGCGATTCGGCAATTATATAAATCACGGCAGGAACGTGCGAGAGCTTTGTCGTTAGAAACTCAAAATGGCATTTCCTCACATTCTACCGCTGCATATTGCCTTGTTTTTTAATAATACACAGGCAGATTATTTTGGTTTTCAAATTTGTTTACATGCCTCTCGTACACCAATTCACTGGGTATGCCAAAGCCAGATCCCATCAGCATTAATAAGACATTTTACGCCGTCTTCCACTCCACAGAAAATTTCCAAAGCAAACCCAGACTGAAACGCAGGCGCTGTGAGGAAAATCACACCCCTGCCACCACAACCCAACCCCCTGGAAATGGCTGAACCTCAGCAATCCAGCCCTGTGCCACTCACATGGCAGAGGAGACTTCCCACTTCCAGGGCAGGATGAAGGATGCTACAGGGAGCTCTTGCCAGAGCTCAGGTTTCATTATTTATAACATTTATAACATTATATAAACCCTGTGCTACTGAATAGATCCTGTGCACGGACATGATTATATGTGTGTGCATTATCGTAATTAAATCCACAATTAAGTAAATCAGATGGTTTATCATGCATTATCTAGAAACTGTTGCTGAGTTTTTACACCTATTTAGTTCAAGTTCAGCAGAAGTGACAACCCCCAGCTCCAGGACATTCCCAATGGCAGCAGCTGCTCTGGAGGCTCAGATTCCTGAAAATTCCCTCCTTATTCCTCTCCTACAGGACCTGGGCAGAGGAAAGCCCTCACAGAGATCCCTCAAGCCCATCCTCTCCCAGTCCAGAACAGAAGCAATTCCCAAAATCTGGGCAAAAGGCAGCAGACGTGGAGCCCCACTGGTGTCAGTGGGCTTGGGCTCAGCTGCAGACACATCCCAGCTCCTGCTGAAGAGAAAAATCATTCAGGATTTGCAAGAGCTGATGGCAAAACTATCCCTGCCTCCGATGGGAGCAGATTCCATTTTGCTCCTCTGCTCTCCCAGCCCAGCAGGGAACTGCCCAGGCAGAACACCACTGAAGTCCCTGGGATTATTTGCCTTTGGTGATTTTCTTTCTTTAAAGATCAAAATAAATCCAAGCACTTGGCTTGAATTGTGGGCCCTAAATCAGTATCCATGGTCTGACTTTTAGAGTTTTTGGGGGAGAAAAAAAAGGAAAGAAAAAGCCATTCTGAGCTGTGGGCTGAAAAGCCACCCAAGATAAACCGAAAAAGCACTAAACATTGAGCCATTAAGTGAAAAAAGACTACAACTTTGATGTGACACTTGGCTGTTTGCTGGCACTATAAACTATTGCACACTAAAAAAGTTTGTTAAATGCTCCATAAACTTTAACACATTGCTGAAACACTTTGAACTGAGAATTTTATTTGGTTATCCACAAACCACGCTTGGTTACAGGCAAGGAACAGCAAATGCAGATTTTTCTCAAAAAAAAATTATTTCACTTTGAAACAGTGAAATGAAGACAGGTAGATTTAAGAATTTGTAAGAGGGCACCCACACCATGTCTGTGGTAAGAGAGCCAAAGCCTCCAACAGGGATTGAGTCTTTGGGGTTCATCTTTTTCAGTACCCCTGACCTTTACGTTTTCAGGAACAACCAAGTCCTGGACATCAAGCAGAGCCAGGAGAATGGTGAAGCACTAGAAGAATTCTGCAAATCATGAGGAAAACAGCACAGTGGAATCCACACTTCACCTCTTCTCTGTGTTTGACTAAACTTGCATTTCCAGAGCAATTCCAGATCTAAACCAGAGTACAGCCAAGAAGCAAAACTAATCTTAAAAAAAAAAAAAAAAAATCCCCAGAAGTTTTAATATTAATGCTCATTCCTTGCCACAAAGAAAAATGTGTCTTTCTCCTGACTTTGACATTTTCTTCCCCAAAGCAGGAGGGAAGAAAATCAACTCCCCAGAGTGGCAACAAGGTGTGAAGCACAAGTCACCCACTCCTTGAATCAAGGTGAATTCCATCGCCTTGAATCCAGGGAAATTTCACACTGGACCGGAGACACTTTCCAAAGGAATTTTTTGCCCAACAAAACTTGCTGAAAACCCTAAAATATCCCACCTGTCTTAAGCATCACTGGCTTTGCATAAAACCTAAAGCCACTTTTAACATGCCACTCATCTTCCCTATTAAGCCCAATGGAAAGTGTGCCATGGCTCCCTGCTCAGGGACGGGCATGGATTTGGATCTCTCTATCCCAGAATCAGACTGGGATTGATACCAAACCCACCTGTGCTGGCACAGGGCCCACAGGGGACACAAAGGGGACAGCCACATCCTCCTGGCACAGAGGCTGCTGCCATTTCCTCGTGGTTTACAACGAGTTGTTACAGCAGCGCGGGCACGGGGGAGAAGCGGGGACAGAAATTCATTTTGAATCACAACTGCACCTGAGGCTAAATCACTGGGATTTACACATTCCCACCTCTCAGGGCAGTGCATAAAGCAAGTGTGGGGCCATGATTCACGTGGGGATATTGCTCTGGAACGTGCTGTCAGGAGTGTTTCATGGCACACCAGCGAGGAACCGGGCGCTCCACCCTCGGCAAGAGAAATGGACTCCTGGTAATGGACTACAATTCCTTCCCCTGCAGGCACAGCCCTGCCACCATCAAACACGTCAGGATGCAGGCACTGGTGATTCATCTAGTCCAGCAGCACCCAAAAGCAGAGCTTCAGAGGAATTACCTGTCTGGGTGAAGCTTTTCCTAGCTCCAAGCCAGCACTGCTTGGCACAGAGCTGCACAGATGGGGCAGGGAGCACAGAGGAGCACCTGCCTATGGCTTGCTGTGGCATCCAAGACACCAAATCTAGAAATGCTGGAGAATTTCTAGATTCTATAAATAACAAAATTTTCTCTCCTCCACATAGACTCAGTGCTCCAGGAACAAAGCATGGATGGCACAAGAGCACTCCCAGAACAGGACATACAAGAAACTGCAAAACCAGAGCCTTCCTGGCTGCTGGAGCCCTTCTCCAGCAGGACAGAGCCCACCTGGGCAGCTTGGAGCAGCCTGAACCTCTGCAGGTCCTTTCCAGCCTCAGCCATCGCATGACTCTGATTTTTCCTCCTGCCTGCATGCTTGGGGCTCCAGCCTTCAGCTCCAGAGCAAACACCAGGTCTTGGTTAGTGACATAATCCTCTGAATCCCAGCAGCTCCCATTTCACAGGACACAGCTGTTCACTTCCCTGCACGCATTTTTATAGTCATTTCTTCCCTCCTTCCCCCCTCCCCCAAACTTTTCTGCCTTTTGCTGCTAAAGTTAAATAAACACATTTCTAGGATGAGAGTTGTAACTTTATCCCTTATTTTTCATTCCCCTGTCTTCTTCAAACCAATATTTTGCATCCTCAGAAACCTTGCAGACACAAGATTTGCTGCACTGCCATGGCCCTTGGCCACCACTTTGTTCAACACAGAGAAGAAACCAAAATTCACAAGGCAGTTCAGCACCTTGACAATTGTGCAACACAAGGAAGCACCAAAGATCCCACAGTCCCAACACTCATTTCATGTTCTGCAATACCATCCTCATCTCATCCCAACGTTGCCTTCATTGCACACAAATTTCCTGCTCTGAATTTTCTCAGTTTCTGATGGAAAAGGCGTAAAGAAAATCACCCACAAGGGCTTATTTTACAGCACAGGCAGGGAATTCCCTGCCTGGCTGGGGCTGTGCCCAGGCTGCAGGTGAGAAGGAGCTGTGTGCAGGGCACGTTCTGTGGGTTCTAACATCATTCCCAGATGGAACAACCCAGCCTTGAATAAACCTAGTCCCTAAAAAATACACAGCTATGCAAAAAAACCCAGCCACCCCAAAAAAAACCCAGCCATGCAAAAAAACCCAGCCCCACCCCAAAAAACCCAGCCCTGACACACAAATTAAAGGCCTGACTGTGCCCCCTGAGAGGTGACCTCCCTCCTGCAGCATTTCCAGGAGGCAAAGCCAGCAGGCACTAAACCTTCTGGGCAGATTTTACACGTGGATTTGATCCTGGAACACAGTGCCTGTCCGAGATTGGATTTCACTGTGGCTGTTCCTCGAGGTCCCCATTTTGGCCAGTTCCTGGTGGCCTTCATGGCTATGAAAATCCTCCTGCTCCTGCAGGCAGACAGGTGACATTTATGTCACCTGTGGCTGGCACAGTGACCTCTGGGAAAGGATTGTGTGATGCATCCCAGTGACACCACCAGGACACTGCTCCTACACCATGAAAAGCAGCCAGTTTCCCCTTGCCAGGAAAATTTGATTGCCAGGGCATATCAAATTATTTGCCCTCAGGGCAGCTTTTAAAAATCAAGTTTTTCTTCCCCACTCCTTCACTCAAGGAGATCAGCAGCAAAATTGGCCCACATGCCCCTCCTGCTGCTCCAGAGCTGCCAATTCCCAGGGCAGCCCATTTGGTGACCTCAGGGAAGAGGGATGGACAGGGCCATGCAAAGTACCCAGATCCTGTAACAGAGCTTGGGGAGAGGCTGCTGCTTGCTTCCTTAAGTAAAGGATAAAGTTTTAATTTAAGCTGATCTCTGGGGAGAGAAGAAGGTTATTGAATCCATAGGAAGCAGCAGGGAATGAACCCAGTGACCCTGAAGCCAGGCACGAGCAACCAGGATTCCCAGGGGTGACAAAGCTGGGGGGACAGACCAGCACCAGATTTGCTGTGGATTTTTTTCATCCCCTGCTCCGGACACACACACACATTTCCCTTGTGTTGCCTCACAGAGCAAACAAATGCCATCTCTTCAGGAAAACTGGAGAGACTATTTTCTTCCCAACCCTTCCCCCCTCCACCCCTGAATCCTCCCCTTTTGCAGCTTGCAGCAAAGTGCCCCTAATCCCCAAATTTTCTCTCTACCTGCAGGGAGAGCTGAAACCCTAGCCCTCCCCTCCCCCAGCCCTCCAACCACACTAATCCATCAAATTCCCTGGCCCTGCAGCCCACCCCCAGCCCCGACAGCAGCAATCCTGGCACCAGATGTCCACTGACAAAGGCAGCGCCAAGCATCAAAAAGCAATTGCCCATCACCCCTGTCCCGACGGGGCCCCGGGCAAAAAAAGCGAGTTCAAAGCCCAAGAAGCAGAGCAGCATCCCAGCTCCTTCTGCCACTCACACCCCGGGCACAGGAGCGGCCACCGCCCTCACTGGGGACACGGGGACAAAACTCAAACCACCTCTGAGCCCACCGAAGGGTTACAGCTCCCCTCTGGCATCAGGGATTTAAACCAGGGGTCACTGATAGAAAACAAAAGGGATTTTATTTAAAAAAAAAAAAAAAATAATCAAACCCTGAGCAAGACATCTGTGCTCTGTCCACGCGAGGCTGAAGCTGCATTAGCAAGGACTTTGTTTAAAGAGCACTGTTGCTGCTCCCAGCACCCTCTGTGGCCCTGCCAGAAGGGCTTTGCTGGCCAAACCAGGCTCCAGATTAGCCATCTGGATTATCTGGTTTTGCTAAACCTGACTGCCAGCCCGGCCTTTGAGACAGCACACCCATCTCCAGGGATCTGCTCACAGAAAGAGGTGGAGGGGAGGATAATTTCCACTCCACACCCCCCAGTGACCTTTCAAATGCACGAATTTTTTACCTTCTCCTCCCTTTCCCTTCAGTTTGGTACTATTGCTTCCAGTTACTACATCAGCCCCCTCTGTCAAGTCCTGCTGGGCTGTTCACTCTCTCAAGCTCCACCATTATTTCACAAATGCAATTTCAAGCTTTCCCACATTTCCCTCAGAGAAACGGGAGAAGAAGAGACGTGTGGGCAGGCACAGACTGTCCCAGCCACGCAGGAGGGACAGGCTGGGCACGCAAAAGCCTTGCCTGAAACCCCTCCCCAAAAATCTGTGTTAATGGAGCCCACCCGGGAACAACACCCAGGATAGCAACAACGCCCCGTTTCTACAACTAATTAATTGCAACAATCTTCCCGGCTGGCTTCTGAAACGACTCCAGCTGATGGTTTCCACGCAGGGTGAGCATCCCTCCTCCAGGGTGAGCATCCCTCCTCCTCCTCGACACGCATCCCCAGCCGCAGGGACAGCCCCTGCCACCCACGTTCCCTCCTCCTCCTCCTCCTCCTATGCCACAAATCCGGGGGAAATTTGAAGTGTCATTTTCCCTCTTACACCCAGGTTTAGTGGCTGCTGCTGCAGCATCATTTTATTTATGGTATTGCTTCTGCTGTTGTAACGATCCGACATAAATTCCACATCCTGATTCCCTAACAATACTTGCTGCTATTATAATAATGATCCCATCTGAATGGCACAGGTGCCATTATCAGAAAAATCTGTTTGTAATAGGGAAGCAACTGTAAAAAAAAGGCATTACACCCAAATGAACTACTTAAGGATTACCATAACCAGGGGCCTTGCCTCAATTCCCTCAGCTGCAGCGCTGCTTCCTGCCTGCTCAGAAATAGATAGCAAGTCAAAATTAGCAGGTAAAGTCATCCTGTGATTTGGGAGCTGGCGCTGAAACTGAGCACTCTGTGGCTTCATCACACAAATAAAATCTACCTCCGCACAGATTTAATAAAGAATCTTTGCGATGCACTTACTAAGTGCTAATGAGAGCACTAATCAGTACATGAAGAAATGGAAACACACCCTTACCACCCCATAAAAGTTACCTGTAAATAGCAAGGAAGGGCAGAACAGCTCCTTCAAGAATCCAAACTCACCCAAGTGAAGACGAGATCATGCAAAATTAAGGCAGAAGTCGCTTCAGAAGTGGCATAAGACAGACAAGAAAAATGTCTACAAGACAAAAAAAGGTCTTGTAGAGTTCTTGCAGAGATCTGAGTCTCAAAGACCTCAGATCTCCATCCCTGCCTCAGCCTGTGCACGTTCACAGCTCCCAGGTGCCTCCTGATTCAGGAAGTTTCACCCACCACAACAGTTATTACTCCTACAAAAGAGTTCTGGAAGGGCAGCTACTCCTTCAAAGAGAGCTTCCAACAGATGTTTTCCCACCGTCAGCATTTGAACAAACTCGGTGTCTCACACCTTCCACAGTCCCTAATTTTACCAGTTCATTCTTCGCACCCGCAAACGCAGCATGAAATAAATTCATATGTAACAAGATTGCACTTCCCTGGTGCCACGAGATGTGCTGCAAACTCTGCCTACTCCGACAGCAAAGCTTTGCACGGGAACAAAATATACCCAGGGTTCAAAATCTCTTCAAACAGAGGGCAGAGGATGGCTGGGGGGGAGTGGTAATGGGATGCAGTGCCTTTCATCTCCAGGTGAGCCCTTACACTTCAGCCCAGGTGAGCAGCCTCTACAAAGCTGTTACTACACGAGGGCAGCACAGAAGCCAGCACGAAATGAGGATCAGTGGCTTCACTCCAGCTCTTGGCTGAGCGGTGTCAGACAACTTGTCCCTCCTACACCTGGCACCGCAGGGCAGCCCCCAGAAAAGCAGCAAGGACGGGGTTGTGCAACCTCCAGCTTCTCCTGGGTGACACCGGGCGCTGCTGCTCCTCCTGGCCTGTGCCCACACGCCGCAGACAGGGAGCAGGAATCAGAGATCCTGGATCTATTCCTGGCATCGCCGCCGACCCGCCGCGGGAGCCGAGCCTCTCCGCCGGCTCCTCGCTTTCGGCTGGATGATTCAGCCGTGGCACTTCAGCTCTTTTCACCGGTGGACCCTAAAGCTCTTCCCAGCAAGGAGCTGCGTGCTGCTATTCCCATTCTGCAGACAAGGAAGCCAGCAGATTGCCATTCCCCCAAAGGCTGTTTTTCTGGCACGCTCCTTGGAGATTAAATCTAGTGAAATAGCTTTGCCTTACAAGAATCTGTACCCACAGGGCACTCAACAGCCAGGGTAAAGAAGGTGTTTGAAACTTGCTGTGATCAAGGTTAAGAAACATAATAAAACACCATATCCTGCTTTTCCAGCTCTTCAGGGTAATGAGGGATTTCCTCATGTATCTGCTGCAACTGTCACCTTTGCAGGAATTTAGTACTTAATACTAAATTCACTCTCTCTCTGCACACTGAACCTTCAGCCGGTTTATTTTGGAACCTCCACCTCCCAAAAAAAAAACCGACGCACATCTCTTCCAAGCCAAAAGTAGAATTGGGCCTTCTCTGGTTTCAGTGCCTTTGATAAATCCCTGCTTTGGCTGCAGGAGGAGGCGGCAGAGCAGCGGGAGAGCGGAGCAGGAGCCCCGACACTGCCTCACCCCCTCGGTTCCACTCGGACTTGGCAGGAAGATTTGGAAGAATTCTCCGGGAGATGATGTCCCTCTTCCTGCGCTAGGGACCCACGACACTCTCCCGTGGAGATAAAAGATAACGATCCCTTCCCGCCCCTCTCCGCGGCTGGGTTGGGAGCAGGAACACCAAGGAAGGCGTTCCTGCTCCTCTCCGGGGATGGACGGCGGGGGAGGGGAGTGAAGCCCCCTCCTCCAGCCCAGCCCCACCGCTCCCAGCCCCCCCGAACGCTCCTTGAGAACACGCACATCACCAAGAAGCTGCTGAAACAGCCTGATTCACTCAGACGCAGATTTTTCACTCCTTCCTTTTTGGCGAAGCAAAAAACACTAAATAAACCCCAACCAACAGCGTTAACCCCGAAAATGCCAGGGCTGGCAGGCCCGGCTGCAGCCCCACACCAACAAACCCTGAGCTGGCTCCATGGGAGAAAAGCAGCTCAGTGCAGGTGGTTTGTTATTCTCAGAGTCTCTTTCCAGCAGATGTTCCCCTGTACCATGTGTGGCAATCCCAGCGCGCTTGAATTTGTGATTTTTCCTCTGCTAAGTGACGTTTTCAGGAAAAGGGAAATTAAAGGATAACAAGATGCAGCTATAGAAAGATAGAGCTGCACAGACTAGAGAATTCTCTCTCTCTCTTTTTTTTTTTAGAAGAATCATAATGTTAATGTTAGAAACCACTTTTCATATATAGCAATGATCAGCTTAATCTTTACACTTCTTTCCTTAGCTGCAGGAGAGTTCTCCAACAACGAACAATATAAATTTAAATTTAATTTCAACTGTTGCTATAACTGCCTCCAGTCAGACCAACTGCTGCGAATTCAAGTCAGAGCCTTGACATAAAAGCATAAAAGTTACCTGAGTTACCTGCAACAGAAAAGTTCTTTGCTTTTGCCAAAGTGAGAAAAGAATAATAAAGGGATAAAATGTGGTTATTTCTCATGAAAGCTCCAGCTACACAGTTCCCGCAGCTAAATGGAGGTTTTTTCCCCCCACCTATTATGTTTCTAAAATTACACATTTTAGACAAATCTGCATCTTGAGCTTGAGCAGTAGCCTAATAGCACTAGCAAACGAGTCATGTAAAGCCGAGAGAATGAGTTGTATTCAATCCTGGGAACGGAGCACAGAAGTTGTGCAATGTTTACAGGGAATAAACTCTGTCCGCTACTCAAAGGCTGCCCCGCGCTGCCCAGAGCATCGTGCACTCCTGCAGCCCCGGGATGCCTCGAACTCATTAAAAATAAAAAGCATTTCCAGTACGGAAAGGAAGCGTAGTAAGAGGGGTGATTTGGGCAAGAGGGCGAGCTGCAGAGCTGCTCCTTCGTACGGCGGGCGAGCGCCCCAGCACAGGGGCATGCTGGATGTGGCTCTCCCATTTTCTCGTTTCGCAGCAAAACGCCCCTGCGAGCCCTCGGCTGGGGAAAAGGGGGAGAGGGGAGAGGAAATGGGAGAGGGATGGGCAGAGCGAAGGGAGGGGGAGAGGGACGGGGAGAGGAAAAGGAGCGGAATTCCCTCCCCAGCGCCGCCCCGCAGCCCCCGCTGCCATCCCTGCGAGACCCGCAGCCCATGGTCCCGTTGCCCACCGCCCCATCCCGTTGCCCACCGCCCGGTCCCGCTGCCCATCGCTCGATCCCGTCGCCCACCGCCCCATCCCGTCGCCCATCGCTCGGCCCCGTCGCCCACCGCCCGGCCCCGTCGCCCACCGCCCGGTCCCGCTGCCCATCGCTCGATCCCGTCGCCCACCGCCCCATCCCGTCGCCCATCGCTCGGCCCCGTCGCCCACCGCCCGGCCCCGTCGCCCACCGCCCGGTCCCGCTGCCCATCGCTCGATCCCGTCGCCCACCGC
>VZRH01000688.1:51702-73474 GCA_013397555.1 Urocynchramus pylzowi | reverse complement strand
AAAAAAAAAAAAAAAGGAAGTAAAACCATCAACAAAAGCCACAACCTTCTTCATTTATTTTTCATGGAGCTGCACAGCCGTGCTGAGCTCTTGCAGCCATCTGTAAAGGGAGAAGGTAATTCCTAGCCTAAGGACTTTAGAGTTTAAATAAGATATAAACGCAGCGTGAGAGGACAGCGAAGGGAGCGGCAAGAGGGGGTGTGCAACAAAAGGGTTTCTTCAGAGAGAGATTAGGATAGCACGATTGCAACGTATATACGCCTTTGCATTGACTCTGTATGGGATTTCAGAACAGCTCTGTTATCTCCAGGCAGGAACAAAACACTCTGTACTTGCTCTTTTCCAAATCATACCAAAAAGTTGGAACCAACCAGAAAAAAAAGAAGAAAAATCACAACAACAACAACAAAATTCCTTCTTCCCTCTGCTCCCCTCTCAATTTTGCCTGGCTTTTTAATTTTTTTTTTTTTTTTTTTTTTTGCTTTTCCACACAGAGAGATATTTTTCTGGTGGTTTTTTTTTTTTTTTTTTTTTTTGCTTTTCCACACAGAGAGATATTTTTCTGGTGGTTTGTTTTTTTTTTTTTTTAAAGCTCTGGGTTGAAAATCCTGGGTCATTTGGGAATTCTCCGAGCCAGCGGCCGTAGCGGGGCTGAGCACAGAGAGGTTCTTGGCAGGCCCCAGCGTGGAGAGGGCTGTGCTGGAGCATGTGCCTGGGAGAAGGGGGGCTGCGGGGGGCAAAAGAGGCCACATACATTTTTAGAAGAAAAAATAAAAACCAGGAGAAAAAAAAAAAAAGAAAAAAAAAAAGCGTCACCGAGGCCTGCCTGGCGCACACGCCAGCTCTGGGGGCTGGGAGCGGGGGAGCGAGGGGAGGAGAGAGGCTGGGTGGATGGAAGTGAGGATCCAGATTGAAAACAGATGGGATTTTTCTTGCCAACCTGACATCCGAGACCGCGGGAGGCGGGGTGAAACTTCCCTTCGGAGAGGCTGGCAGCCAAGAGATATGGTGGGGGGGCCCCCCCAAAAAAAAATCCCAGTTTGGTTTGAAATCCCTTCTCGTTCCTGCTCGGCTGGGGCTCTGGGGTCAGCAGAGAGCAGCCTGCTGGAACTGGGTTGTTTTTTAAACTTTGAGGGGTTCGATTTTACCATTAAGTGTCTGATTCATCTGTTCCTGCCTGCTGGAGCCCAGCCCAGCCTGGCAGTTAATACTTGCCCTGGGAGACATTTTAGGGGCATTTTGCACTGCTGTGGATCCCTCTGCGTATGCTCAAAAGGGAAACCCATGTCTGTGCACAGAAATAACCCCACAGGGCACACAGGCCACAACTTCCACCCAGGGGTGAGCTGGGATGCAGGGAAACATGCTGGAGTGGGGCTGCAAAGATCCACATTTCAGTGTAAAAAGGCACCATAAAATGTTGGGGGACTTCACAACTCTTGGCACAGCCCTGGGCACCTGAGCTGGTGGCCACCAGCAGCCCGAGATGTGCAGGTTTAAGAAGTCCAGGATTAAGGACATGAAGGTGCTGGAGAATGTCCAGAGAAAGGAAAGGAGCTGGGGAAGGGGCTGGAGAATTCCTGAGGGAGCTGGAAAAGGGGCTCAGCCTGGAGAAAAGGAAGCTCAGGGGGGACCTTGTGGCTCTGCACAGCTCCTGCCAGGAGGGGACAGCCAGGGGGGTCGGGCTCTGCTCCAGGGAACAGGGACAGGACAAGGGGAAATGGCTTCAAGTTGTGCCAGGGGAGGTTTAGGTTGTTTCATCTAAAGGGTGGTCAGGCACTGGCACAGCTGCCCAGGGCACTGGTGGAGTCCCCACCCCTGAAGGATTTAAAAGCCGTGTGGATGTGGCACTTGGGGACATGGGTTAGTGGTGGCCTTGGCAGTGCCAGGGGAACGGGTGGACTGGCTGATCCCAGAGGGCTTTTCCAACCTCAAAAATTCCATGATTCTGAGCTGCACACAAATGGTACAACGGCCCCAAAGTGACTTAGCAGTGATTCATCCAGGAGTCAATTTGTGGCTGGCCTGAGGCAGGGCTGAAGGAGCGGCCACTGCGGGTCACACCTCCTGCTTCCCCCTCCAGCCACACATCCCACTCCTCAGTGGCACCAGGGACTCAGTGGCTGCTGCAAATCCCAGCAGAAGAGGCAGAAGAATCCCTGGGGATGCAGTGGACACACGAGTCTGGGTGATGAAGGGGATTTTTTACCCCATTTTGGGGGATAAAACTCACTGCAAAAGGCTTGGTGTGCACAAACCACTGCCCAGCACAGCCCGTGGGACTCCTCCACCAGAACATGGGCAGCCCATGGGCCTGGCAGGGACGTGGGGTCCCTGTCCCCCCAAAATTTCACAGCTACTTTACAAACCAGAAACAAAACGTTAATGGTGTGGGCTTGACCACATATTTTCCAGGGGCTCTGGGAGACCAGCTCTCCACAAGCCGGCTAACACACACTCTTTTCATTCAGAGCTTTAAATACCCAATTGTGTCTGTTTTCAGCACGCTCATTTTTAGCATTTTAATGATATGGTCCCCGGCTTTCACCCTCCTTGGATTGGCCCCAGCGTGGGGGGTTTTTTTCTTTTTTTTTTTTCTTTTTTTTCTTCCCCCCCCTCTTCTTTTTAACATCTTGCAGAGCGAGAGGGGAAAGGGAAGAGGGTTAGCAAGAGGTCACACATTTCTCCTAACCCAAGTGTTTTTGCAGCAGGCAGGGGGTCCTGCTGGGGACAAAGCCGGAGCAGCCCCTCGGGCTGTGTGTTGGCTGCAAGCACAGCCCACTGCTCCATCCAGGGACCTTCCAGGGACAGACAGCGGGCAGCAGTGCCCACCCCCTCACCCTGGCACGGCCCAAACCTCCCTCAGCACAGCCAGCCCTGGGAAGTGTGGGATTTGCTGTTGTAATCGCTTTCCCTCCTTCCCCTGCGGGCAGAGCTTTCCCCCAGTGCCACTGGCAGGATTCTGCTTGGCTACACTGCTGTCCTCAGAGATGGGCAGAAGACCCCATCTGCAAACAGGACCTGGGGTGGCTCTGCATCCCCATCCCTGCACTGACACAGTGCCCACAGTGACCCAGCAAAGTTTGGGACCAGGCTCAGCTGCAGCATCAACACCCTAAAGCTGCTGGAACGCTCTGCACACTGCCAGCAGGACAAGGGAGGCAGCAGGAGACTCACAGCTGCTCCATCCAGGGACCTTCCTGGGACAGACAGCGGGCAGCAGTGCCCACCCCCTCGCCCTGGCACGGCCCAAACCTCCCTCAGCACAGCCAGGACCAGCATCAACACCCTAAAGCTGCTGGAACACTGCACACTGCCAGCAGGACAAGGGAGGCAGCAGGAGACTCACAGCTGCTCCATCCAGGGACCTTCCTGGGACAGACAGCGGGCAGCAGTGCCCACCCCCTCGCCCTGGCACGGCCCAAACCTCCCTCAGCACAGCCAGGACCAGCATCAACACCCTAAAGCTGCTGGAACACTGCACACTGCCAGCAGGACAAGGGAGGCAGCAGGAGACTCACAGCTGCTCCATCCAGGGACCTTCCTGGGACAGACAGCGGGCAGCAGTGCCCACCCCCTCGCCCTGGCACGGCCCAAACCTCCCTCAGCACAGCCAGGACCAGCATCAACACCCTAAAGCTGCTGGAACACTGCACACTGCCAGCAGGACAAGGGAGGCAGCAGGAGACTCACAGCTGCTCCATCCAGGGACCTTCCTGGGACAGACAGCGGGCAGCAGTGCCCACCCCCTCGCCCTGGCACGGCCCAAACCTCCCTCAGCACAGCCAGGACCAGCATCAACACCCTAAAGCTGCTGGAACACTGCACACTGCCAGCAGGACGAGGGAGGCAGCAGGAGACTCACAGCTGCTCCATCCAGGGACCTTCCTGGGACAGACAGCGGGCAGCAGTGCCCACCCCCTCGCCCTGGCACGGCCCAAACCTCCCTCAGCACAGCCAGGACCAGCATCAACACCCTAAAGCTGCTGGAACACTGCACACTGCCAGCAGGACAAGGGAGGCAGCAGGAGACTCACAGCTGCACCTGAGAGACCCAAACCTCCCCACTGCCACCTTCCCCAGGCACACCCAGCCCTCTTTCCCTTTGATGTGCTGCTGCCACCAGCCCCAAGGGACGTCCTCTCTCTCCTCCCATCCCCAGAGGTGATGTCTCCATCCCCTCTGCTCCAGCTCCACACACACCACGTCCCTACCAAGCACCTTCACAGAGCTCTTCAGCATCAGCCGCTCAGAGGATTTTTATTTTTTTCTATTTCCCGCCAAGTAATATCGAAATGATATTTATTAAATTTGCTCTCTAAGTCCCTCAATCTGCTCCATAATACAGTGAATCTGCGAGGTGGTTTCACTGATCCCGCCTCAATGAGAGCAGATTAACACAGATGATCCCGGCTTTGCGGCTCCCTGGGCCCGGGGAGGGTCAGAGGTGGTGCAGAAAGGCAAAACCCGCTGGCAGCGAGGAGCCGGGGGGAAAACCACGTGGTCCTGGAAAACGGGTCCCGAGGTTAATTCCAGGTGGGAAGGAGGGAGCACTCAGCGTGGATGGAAAAGCCTCTGCCTCCATTCCAGCCTCTCCTGCTCTTATCTCCCTCCTCAGGCACATTGATTGCACCTGCCCCCACCCCGCTCCCCAGCAAGACGCCCATTAAATCTCAGATCAGCTCCAGAAAGGTTCATCAGATCCATTATCTCTGCATTCAGCTAAATTATGAAAATCATTAAGATAAGGAGGCATGGAGCCTATTAGTTTCCTGGAGAGGATGCTTTACAATTCTTTTCCTTCTGCTTCCGCATTTAATTACCTTAAGTTTCACAGTATTTAATTCCATTTATTAAACCTTTAATAGGTAAAAACAAAACAACAATAAAACCCACTGCTTGTCGCCCAGGGCTCGGATTGAGGCAATCCTCCATCCATGCATGGACACTCAGCTGAGCTGGAGCTGTGCTCATGGGGGATGCATCCACTAATTAAAAAATTAAGGATGTGCCCTGGAGACCGTGCAAAGGGAAAATGAGCAGTGCCAGCCCATGGGCTCCCCCAAGCCAGGCTGGTCCCTGAGCCAGCTGCCAGGAGCTCAGAATAACCCAGAGGGATGACACAAAAAGCAGTGGGATTGTGGAACTCTGGTTATTCTTTTCTACAGTCACAGTTCCTGGGCATCACCCCCACCCTCAGGAAGCCCCAGCAGGGATGGGGCTCCTGCAGGTACCCACGGGGGTCCACATTTGGTCATTTGGGTTACCCTCCTGCACAGACGCTATTCCAGGACGCTGACAGCAAGCCTAAGGGAACAGCCAAGCCCCACATGCCCCAAGCAAGGTCAAGCTGAAGCTTTATTTGCTCACTGGCTGCATTTTGCCTTCCCAGAGATGCCAATTAGCAATGCTGGTTCCCATCAGAGCAGCATCCAAAGCCCCTTCCCCAATGGCACACAGGCTGTCACCCTCACGCTGGGCTGGCTCTGCCATCTCCACAGGACAGACACTGCAGAGAGCAAACAAAACCAGGGCACAGCCAGGGAAAGGCTTGGTGCAGAGACACCAACTGTGCCACAGGGGGGGGAAATGCCAAGCCCAGCTGGTGCCCAAGTCCAACCCACCTAGAGCACAGTGCCAGGGCTGCAAATCCACTCCCTGCGAGCACACAGACCCACGCACAGCATCTCCAAACACCTTCTTGCAGGAGATTTCAACATTTGGACAATTTATGGACAACTTGAAACTTTCTACGAGAAGCTGGGGACAGTCATGGAGCACCTTGAGACATTCCTAAGTGTCCAGGGCCAGGTTGGATGGGGCTTGGAGCAACCTGGCCTAGTGGAAGGTGTTGGGGGTTGAAAAAACAAAATCTTTAAGGTCCCTTCCAACCAAACCAAACCATTCTGTGATTCCATAATTCAGACACTTCTCTCCAGCACTTGCACAGCACAATTTACAAATGCTGCTGCCTTCAAGGCCTGTCCCATCATGCATCCAAACAGGGCCCCACAGCTCCAAGCAGTGCAGTTTCTTCCCATCCACATCTTCTACTGGATTAAACCTCAAACTTGGCCTGCATTTTGCATTAGGTTTCTAAATCACGAACCACTCTGGAAAAGTAGCACCAGGAAGAAAAAAAACAACTTGCTAAAGTGTTCCCCAGCAGCATATCCACAGACTTTAATATAAAAAAGCTGCTGCTAATTTAAAAAACAAATGTTTAAGCAATCAAGCATGTTTATTTAATTTGTCCTTTCTGTGCCAGAGAAGGGCTGGGCTGCTCGCAGCGGCTGCCACACGACGTTACCAAGAGCTCGTGGTGAGGGCCCTGCCTGGTGGGATGGGGGCAGCTGGAGGCTCCAACACAACCCAGAGGCTCTCTTGGAATAATCCAGCCTCACAGCCCGAGATGAAGACATCTACAGCCCAAGGATGAGGATCCAACCCATTGCTGGCATCCAGCATGAAGCAGGTGATGGTTGTGGCTTGGGTGGGACTGGCATTTAAGAGCAGCCAGTTCCAGTCCCCTGCTGTGGGCAGGGGCACCTTCCACAGGTGCCAGCTTGCTCAGAGCTCCACCCAACCTGGCCTTGAACACTTCCATCCACGAAGATCCCATCGACTGCCCACTCCTCCAGAAGCAGTGGGAGTCCAGGTCATTTGCCACCACTGCAGGCCAAAGCTCTGTCATTAAAAAGGCCAGGTGTTGCTCTGCTTGCAAAGAGGGTCCAGAGTACACAGAGACAGGCACAGGGGAACCCAGAGCCCCCAGATGAACCCAACTGGAAAGGGCCAGTGGTTTTCACTGGGTACATGCTGGGCACAGTTCCTGAAGAGCCTTGAAAAGCCTCCAAACCCGCCAAAAACTGAGCAGCAACCACAGGACAGCGACTCTGGATAATCCAGATTTCTCATGAATCCCAAAACACCTAAAAGGACCCAATTTTCAGAGTACAAACGAGTCCCCAGGGAGGCTGGAGAGCTGCTCTTCTCAATGCTAGAAGGGCTCAGACCCAGACAGCAGATCAGAGTCTCCTTTCCCACTGACAGGAACAGAGATTTTAAAGATGGGGTGAACGTGCAGGGTCATGAGGGAACCCATCACAGGCAGGAACTCAATTTTGCCCATCATTATCACTGGCTTTAACAAATCACTCCTGGGGCTGGCAGGTACTTTATTAATTTTTCCCCTGTGCAGCATCAAAGATGACTGAGGAAATCCAGTGGCCTGTTGATTTGTTTGCCTCCAAAATAACTTGTTTATTTTTAAGCAGCAGAATGCACCAAATCTTCACATTGAGGTGACAGAGCTGGGAGGAGATGCCACACACATCATGGCACCAGCACCTGGACAGAAGGTTTCCACCTCGTTCTCTGCACTGGGAAAAAGCCAGGCCCAAGTCTTCCACTTGCCCTTCAGACATGGAAAAACTGAATAAAGGGATTTTTCACTCCATCCTGGCAGTGTTCCTGAGGGATTCACTGCCTGCCGTGCCCGAGCTTTGGTCTGCTGGAAGAGCAGGGAGGTTTTGGGTGCCTCAGCCTCAAACAGCCCCTGGCCTGGGACTTTGCTGTGCATCCCTCTGAGGCTGGCAGCCAGCTGGGGCCAGCTCAGGTGCCCACATCCCTCTCGGAGCTGGAGCTGCTCTCCTGTCCCAGTGCTGTGGCTGTTCTCGTGGGAGGGTTCAGGATTTGCTGGGTGCCTTCCCAAGGGATTGCTCCAAGCAGCAGCTGATGCACACAGACCTGTGCAACCAAAAACCCCAGCAGCCCTCCTGAAGAACAGGTCCCTGGGGCTGTTGGGGGTGTTTTGGTGGGGATCTCCTGGGGGCTGCAGGTGTGAGAGGGAGCAGAGGGAGAGCCCAGTTTAAGGACATCCACAGGAAGGGACATGGCCTGCACAGCTCTGCTCAAACCCTGCAGGAAGGGGCTTCTCAAGTCACACAAGCCCAGCAGCCACCACACAAGGCAGCCTGGCCGTCTCCATCCCGTAAGGCCCCTACTGATGACCTTTATTTGTGATTTTTTAAGCGCCATCTCCATTTTTTGTGGTTACTGAGAGTGTTTTCCATATGAGCAGCATTGGAGAGTCTTCCAGAGCCTGCAGCCATCCCACAGTGGAGCCTGCTGAGCAGCCAAGCGAGACCTGCAAAACCCTAACACAGGCTGGAAGCTGCCACGGAGACCACGTGGGCAGTCATGGATCTGCTGAGGACGCAGGACAGAGCCACTGCTGGCACAGCCAGGCTCAGCAACGCCACAGACAAAGCAGCTGCAGCTGAGGGGATGCAGGGACACAGTGGGAACTGCAGCTCTGGTGCTGCCAGCATTGCTGGGCTGCTGCAGGTCCCCAGAGCCCCCAGGCAGGCCTGGGGCAGGGAGCTGCTCTCCACAGGGAACTGGCTCTCCCACACTCTGCTCCGTGGAGAGCCTTCTTTCTTTGCTGTCTTTAGAAAAAAGGAAAAGGCCAGGGAAGCAACAGTGCTGTTTTCCAGGCACCCAGGGCTCCTCGTGCCTGACCCCAGAGTGGAGTTAGACTGGATAAATCTGAAGAGAGCTCTCCAGCAGAGCCTGACAGCAGCAGGAATCCTTCTGCACGCACAGCGGGGATGGCAGCAGCAGCCTGGGGGTGCATCTTCCCCTGCCTCCACACCCACACAGCACAAATACCACCAGGTAAATACTCACCTGTCACTGAGCAGCAGCCTGGCACTGCCCAGTGGCACGGGCTGGCTCCTGCCTCTCCCAGGAAGGGCCCAGCTCTGTGCAGACACGCCAGGACCGTGCCCAGCCCCGCAGCGCTGCCAGCACTGCCCTGCCCCGACACGCCCGGGCCGTGGGCTCTGCAGGGAGAAGGGAGACCTCAGAGAACCTTCCAGAACCTAAAAGGGCTGCAGGAGAGCTGGGGAGGGACTTGGGAGCACACAGGGAATGGCTTCCCACTGCCAGAGGGCAGGGATGGGTGGGATGTTGGGAAGGAATTCCTCCCTGGGAGGGTGGGCAGGGCCTGGCACAGGGTGCCCAGAGCAGCTGGGGCTGCCCCTGGATCCCTGGCAGTGCCCAAGGCCAGGCTGGACAGGGCTTGGAGCAGCCTGGGACAGTGGAAGGTGTCCCTGCCCATGGCAGGGGTGGCACTGGATGAGCTTTAAGGTCCCTTCTAACCCAAACCATCGTGTGGCTCCATGACTGACCTTGCCCCATCTCCTCCAAAAGGGTCCCCAGAAATGCACTGCTGAAAATGCAGCAGATACTACACTGCTGGTGACACCCCTCCCTCTCCCTCGTGTCCCAAACACACTTTCACTCCTGTTCCCACCATCCCATCAGCTGCCAGCTGCAGAGGGGCCCTGCCAGCTGACAGATGAAGCTTCAGGTTAACAAATCCAATTTGTCAGAGACAAAAAGCCAAAGCATTTCATTTCTGCTGGCTTTTTTTTTCTCCATAAAATTGCTCAGACATTCAAGACTTGAAATGTCACCATGTCACTCGGTGGCAGCTGAGGGCACAGAGCTGGAAAGGTCGGGAGAAGCTCTCCAAGAGTCACCACTGCTCAGTTTGAAGGGAAGGGGAACAGGGCAGACAGGGCCACTGTGATTGCTGGGGACAAGGAGGCCACCAGCCCACACACAGCCCAGTGCTCCCAGTCCAGCTCTCAGCAGAGCACAGGGGGGATGCTGATGCCCAGTGCCAGACCACAAGCACCCACTCATGACTGCAAACAATCCTCTCTGGCTTTCCTTGACCCCAAACTCCCTCCATCACAGCTGGGACCACCTATTTCCCTGAGCTTGAATGAACAAAGCCAAAGGGTTTTCCCCACAGCCACTCAGGGCATCTCCCACCAGTGCAGGACACAGTGGCAGAGTGGGAGGCAAGGCAGAGCCCCCCAGTGTCCCAGCAGGAGCTGTGTGCCCCCCAGTGTCCCCACAGCAGCCCTGTGCTATGATCTCTGCCCTCTTGAGCTGGGAGCAGGCCTGTCCAGAAGGGTTCCTGCTGTGTTATCCCAGCAGCAGTGCTCAGGGCACCCTGCCCCAGCCCCGAGGGACCCAAAAGCTGTGCCAGCACAGCCAGGGCTGGGCACAGAGGGCAGCACAGCCAGGGCACGGGGCAGGGAGTGGGTGCTGGGGCTCCTGGGCACCCCTCCAGCCCACAGGAACCCGAGCCCTCCCTGGCAGGTGAAGTTACTGCTGGGAACACAGAGTTACAGCCAGGAGGGGAGGCAGAACAGGACACCCCAGGGCCTGGGGCCCAGCTGTGTGACCTGAGAGAGGGCCTGGAAATGAAAACTGGCGGTGCCCGTGGTGCCATCTGTCCCTGGAGCCACCAAGGCACTGGCAGCAGCCTCAGTGCAGACAGTGCTTGGGCTGGGTGTTCAGCTGCAGGAGAGGAGGAGAGCAGGAGAGCAGGAGCTGCTGCAGGGCTCTGTGTCAGCCCAGCCTGGTCAGGGCTGGAGTGCTGATTCTGAGCTCTGCTCACACACAGCCTCACACATGGGGGTCAGGAGCAGCCAGCTGCAGCACCCCCCATCCCTCCCACCCTAGAGGAGCTTTGGTCACAGCCTCAGGCTCTGGGTGATTCCCAAAGCACTACCACACCATGCAGTGCAAGAGCCACAGCTGGGACTGTCCCAAAATGCTGAAGTGCCACCCCAGAGCACAGCAGGTACCAGAGCACAAGCTGCCTGCCACTCTGGGCTGCCTGCTCCTGCACAATTGCTGCTGCCAGCACTGGGAAAGGCTCTGGCTGCTCTGCCCACGATGATGCAGAGCAGGGATGCTGCTCCAGTTTGCCTCTCAGGCACGTGGAAAATACAACCTGAGGGAAGCAGTGCCAGGGGCTGTGCCAGGCAGCAGTGGGTGACCAGGAGCAAGAACTGGGAGGCACAGCTGGGGTCAAGGCTGGCTCAGCAGCAGCCACCCCCCCTGTGCCAGCTGCCACAACCTCCACAGGGCCACTCTGTGGGAGCGGGGCCACGATGGGGCCTGGGCTCTGCCGAGGCAGCAGGGAGCTCCCATCCCACAGCACGGGGCTCCTTCCCTGCTCCTCCTGCGAGGGGGTGGCCGTGGAGCAGCTGGCACCGAGCTGAGCAGGGGCCACGTGTCCCCTCCAGCACGGGCTGTTCCCGTCCCTGCCGCCGCCTCCTTCCCGGCAGCGTGGCCCACGCACCCGTCTGCTGCTCCATCCTCCTCAGCCCACCTGGCCCAAAGCTTTCCCAGGAGCCCCCAGGCCTTCCCCAGCGTGGGGGTTCTCCCCGTTGTGCCAAAGCTTCCCAAGATCCCCCCTTTCCACTCGGGATGCTGGCAGATTCTAGGAGCCCAGAAGGCACCTCTGCCCTGCGCTGCCATCATCCACATCCAGAGGCTGGGCACAAACAGATGGAATGGGATGGACAGACAGGGATGCCAGCACTTATGGCACTGCCTTGGCAGAGGGCACTGAGCAGAGACTGCTCAGAGGCAGTGAGAGAGAGGGTGTAAGCAGACTTACACCCTTCTTACACCCTTCTTGTGACTTCAAAAAGCCCAAGCCCCCAAAAATTATTTACATAGGCAACATTTTATGATATGGGGCTTTTTCATTCCTAAAGGACTACTGAGGAAAAAAAAATGGGTTTAAAATAAAGTGACTTCCAAAGAAAATCCAAGTTGAAAGCCTTGCTTTGATTTTATTTTAAGATTAAAGCTCTCTGCAGAGTGTTCTAGGGCCCTGATGTGAGGACCACAAGCTCCTCTGATACTTCCTAGAAAAACTTGCAATTGAGCCACTTGTAAATGCTCCTGATGAGAAGGTTCAGAGGGCCTGGAGGAGAACAAGGCTCTCAGGGGACACACTGCCCAGGACACTGCCAGGCTGCCCTGCCTCGAGAGCATCTGTCTGCAGGAGGCAGGATGGGGCATGGATAAGGGACACAGCTCACTCAGAGACACTGGAAAACCTCAAGGGTAAGTCAAGAACAAAGCACTGGGATGGGAGATCCGGTTACATGACAACACAGCCTAATTACAGCGGGCTCTGCTGGGTTAGAAGAGAGAAATCCAAGCCTACGTGCTCCATGAGCTGACCTGGCCAGCCCAGTGGCTCTGGGGCACAGACCCCTCAGGGACAGCCCTCTGCCCCCTGCAAAGAGCTTGGCAGGAAAGGCAGGAGTTTGTGCCCAAGCTTCCCTTCCCCTGCCCTTGGCACGTGCCTGGCACGGGCTGCCCCGGCAGCGGGAGCTCACCCTGCCTGGGGGCACCCCAAGGCAGCACAGACAGACCCTGCCTGTCCCCCCCACTTCACCAGTCCTACCCCCAGCCTCTTTAGATGACGAGCAGAGTCACAGCCACGTCACCCATCCATGACAAGAGGGGACAGCCCAGCCCCTAAGCACAGGATGAGGTAGGACCTGGGGACGATGCCCCGGGTGGGTCACACAGGGACCAGGAAGACCCTGCCAGCTGAAAATGCACCTCCAACATGAAAACTGGCATGTCTTCTCTTTACCCCTTCCTCATTCCTCCTCAGCCAGCCCAAAATCCAGCTCCTTGCCACACCAAAAGCCCATGGAATCCGTGTGAGCCCCCACCCGAGCTCCCACACCCTTGGCACGCTCCCTGAGGCAGCCAGGATGAGAAGCCTTAGCTGTGAGGGCCACTAAGGATTTCATTCACCTTTCTCTCTTCTAAGAAACACTTCAGTTCCTCCTACCTTCCTTCTTTTCCTCTTTTCAAAGCAACCTTACAGCTATTTTTGGACCAGCACATCTCAGTGCTGCCGGATGGGTGCCACCTCCGTGTCACCTCCGCCGGGAGGAGAAGCAAAGGGATGCTCCTGCTCTCCACAACTCTGGGACAGCTGCTTTCCCAAGGGAGGACTGGAAAAAGCATGGAAGCTGTCATCCCACTTCTTGGGAGCAGATGCTGAAAGCTCAGCAGGTCTGTGTTCCTTCCCAAAAGCCAGACAGCCTCACCCAAATCCCCTTACAGGACCACCAGCACAGCCTTTGGGGCACGCAGTCCATGAGCCAAAAATACCCCTGGTGCTCCCACTCATGGCAGCAGCCAGGTCAGCCTGCTGAAATCAAGGTGCTGAGACATGAAGGTGATGGCTGGAGCTTTGTTCTCATCCCTCCTGGAGGAAACTGGACACGTGGTGAGGGTGGCTTGGGCTCTGCCATGCACCCAGCTCCGCTCTGAGCTTCACTGTCGGTTCAGCCTCAGCCCTTGGGAGTGCCAAGCTGTACTCTGGGCTCCTGGAAAAAACAAATCTTCCCATCAGCATGATGCACCAAGTCCTTCCAGGAAGGAGTAGCAAGGATCTTGCTTGGCTGCTCTCCTTGGGGCTCTGAGCACATCCCAAAGCAGAGCCAGGGCTTGCCCGGTGGAGCAGCTGTCAATTCCAGATGGATTGTGCTAGGGAACTCCAAATCCAGGGATTTTCCTCTTCCAGACAAGTTTTGCAAGAAGACAGAAAAAGGCTGCAAGTCTCAGGACCTGGATGCCAGAAAGGAACAGAGGTGGCAGGAAATCCCAAACCAGCAGAAAATTCAGCTTGTTCTGGGTCAAATGCAGAGGAGGAAGTGGAGGCACAAGCAGAGGCAGAGGCAGCCAGTTTCCAGGAGAGCAGCCCGAGAGGTCAGGTCTGTACGAGGCTTCTGGGGATTCACAACACCTTGATTCTGAAGGACAAAACCCTGGAGATGGTCAGGAGCTGGTTCCCCAGAGGATGATTAGCCAACAACTCTCCCTGTGGAAGCAGAGCAGTCCCAGTGGCATGTGGGACCGGCAGCTGTCACCTCCCACTGCTGCACTGGCAAAAAAATCCATCCCAGGCACAGCAGATGTCACATCACCTTTGCTTTGGAGTGGGTGGCTGAGCTGGGACATGCTGACCCACCTGGCTGTGCTGGACAGGGAGGTGACCCCGAGTTCCCACAGGCAGAGCTCAGAGAAACAGCAACTTTTGGGGTAAAACCAGTTAGGAGAGCAAGGAGACGAGCAGCAATCTGATGGATGCTCCCTGGCTGCCAGCACTGCAGGGACACAGAGGCTGTGCTGGAGCCCCAAAACAGCCTGTCCCCCTGGGATCACACTGAGCTGCTGAGGGTGAACCATTCCTGGGGTCCTGTCAGCTCCTGTGCTCGCTCTGGACGAGCAGGGAAATGGTAAAACCATGTGCCTTGTCACATGCCCCAGCACCCTGGGAGAGCTGCATCCCCTCCTGCTAAAATCCAGCTGGGAGAGGGGCAGGGATTTACCACAGGGTAAAAAAGGCTGCCCAGCATGGGGGGATTCATGGGGGTGGTGCCCTGAACCCTGAGACAGGACAGAGGCTGTGTGCAGAAATCCCTGTTGGGTACTAACAGGGACACCAGGTTATATCCAATTGCCACCATTCCAGAGCCCTGAACCCAACAGCCACATGTAAATACACCTGGGAAAAACAGATTTGCTTCTTGCTTTATCTATCAGGCAGGGCTGGGAGAGCAGGGACACATCCCTGAGACACCTTCCCCTGGCTCCAGAAATATGTTCATTATTCCCAGGCTGTGTCTGGCACGGTGTGGATCGCTCTCAGATTACAGATGTTTATCAGTGAACTATAATAAAGGTGGGACAGTGACACCAAGATGAATATTATATTTCAGGGAAATTTAAATGAAATGATCCATCATGCCCAGCAGATCAGCACCACCTCCTGCCAAGCCTTGCACTGAGCAGAGCAGCTCTGGGGCTGAGGCTCTGCCTCGGAGCCCCACAGTCACCTTGGCTCAGTGCTCCAGAGGAAAAGCAGCGGTGACAATAAAGAGAAGCACTTTGGATTTCCAAGGGCACACGGATAAACAGCAGCATGCAACTGGGCTCAGTGGCAAGGGAGCTCTGCATCCTTCTCCAGCACAGCACTGGGACATCCCCAAGCACGTGGGGACAGCCTGGTCCCACACTGAGCACTCCCAGAATCAGGGGGCCCTTGGAAACGGGACGTGGCTCGGGCAGGATGAGGAGGGGAAGGGTCACGGAGTGGCTTTTCCCTTAAGTGAAATATTGCCACTGGCTCAGTGGAAGCAGGAGGTTGGTCCCTCCAGGGAGGAAGCTATCAGAAACCACTCTCCCTCCCAGCATGACTTGCCCACAATTTGCTACCTGTTGCATTTTACAATCAAGCAAAACACTGGAAGAACGTAAGAGGACATTAAAAAACCAGAGCGGGTGCAGGGCAGGGACACCAGGAATGCTCTGAGCTGCTGCAATCCAGCCATGGAGGCATTACACATTCATCTGAATTTTAAATACAGAGCATGATGACTGGCATCCTCACAACTGCCACCGCAGCCTCACACTACAGCTTTTATGGTAATTCACTGGGAGTTACCCACAAGGCACCGCAGAGATTTTCTTGGCAGCCATCCTAAACTAATTTTTATAGGTTAGTGTACGGTTATACATAAACGTTTAAGAAAAATAAAATGGCGACTTGGAGGGAAGGACATGGCTGGGAGGTTCTGTGCTGTGGCACGTGATGGGCCAGTGCAAAATGCCACAGGGCCACTGCTCATGGCCACCCCATGTCAGGGCCAGGGGACAGAAACACCAGCTGGTTTGCACTGGCTACCACAAGGCCCAGCCCTCTGCATCAAGCCTGCCCCAGTGCTTCTGGGTGTCCAGAGCATGCCCTGCCCTTTGCAGGATGTTCAGGTCCCACCTGGCCAGGAGACAGCACCCTGCCTGCTCCCAGGGGACCTGTTGGTACCTGGCTGTGGTGCTCAGCCCCTGTCCTGGGGGCACCAGCCTGAAGGGGATGGGAACAGCCCCCAAGAACAACAAGTTGTTGTAGAAATCACAGCACCCTGAGAAATACCCCTCACAGAATTGTGGGATGGTTTGGGTTAGAAGAGGCCTGAAAGAGCACCTTGTTCCACCCCTTGCTCCCAGGGGGACATGCTGCCCTTCACCTTTGCTTCCCACATATCCTGACTGTGCTGGACACAGGAACTTCACGTGCTGAGGGGAAAGTGCTGCTCAGCTTCCAGCCACCCTCTGCAGCCAGAGCAGGGAAAGAGCCGGAGCTGCTGCCAGCGAGCAGCAGCACCTCGGGAAACAAAGGAGAGACACAGCAGGAGGGAAACCTCGAGCAGTGCAAGCCTGGAGCAGCACCCATCTGTGATTCACAGGCACCAGAACAAACACTTGATGATGTCAGAGCTGACGATTAGCTTAAAAAGAGACAAAAATCCCGAATTGCTGCGGGTTTTGCTGCACGCACACACGCGCGTGGCAGCACGGAAGGTCTGTCCATCCCTGCTGGATCACAACAGCAAAATGGAGGGAAGCACGATCAAGACTTCCCAGGAAAAAAGCTTTCAGACTGAAATCAGCTGTGGAATTACTCACAACGCTGATTTGGATACAGGGACACCACGAAGAAAAGAATTAAACAACAGATCAAAGAGAAAGATGGTGAGATTCAACTCCAGCACCACAAAGAGACAAAGCACTGAATTCCCGACCAGGCAGCTATTTTCCCTGGATGGGATCACTGCATTTTGAGAAGCCACACACACACCACGTCCTCCCTCTCATGCTCACCATGTGCCACCCCAGCTGGCTGCTTCCATGCAAGGGAGAAGGAGAGCACTTTGCCCCCAGCTTTGTGCCTTCTGCACCCGGAGCACGAGGTTACCCCGTGTGATCCCACGGCACCTCATGGATCACTGCCCACAAAGAGAAGTGAAAACAGGGGAAAATCCCCAAAATCCCCACCATCACATCCCTGCAGACCACGTCCAAGACACCCCAAGACTGATGCAGAGAGATGGCAGCAGGCGAGGCAGGACCCTGGACATGGAGCTGCCCAGGTACAGATTTACCTGCGAACCCTTCACTCCTCAAACCCCAACAGGCTTCAAAATCCTCCTGGAGAGAGAGACCCTTCCTGCAAAACCCCTGCAGGACCTGCCACACGTTGCAAATCGTGGCTGCAGCTGAACCAGCCATGTCCCCGGGCTGGGTGGGGACATCCCAGTTGCTCAGAGGTCACAGTCAAACTGCAACCCCCTGGTGTGGGGTAAACCAGCACTGACAGAGCACTCACCTATGAAATGGGGCTGAAAACGAGGGATTCAGCTGCTGCTGTGCAAAAACAACCCTGACACGGCAGCAGGAGTGGAGAACTCCAGAAGCTGGGCACAAACAGCCACAGGCTTCCCAACCTAAACCATCCCACAGCCCCGATTTAATCTGATTTATGCAAATGTTAAACCAATTTAGGTGTACACATTGTACGAGTTGCCTGGCCCAGTTTAATTTGATAGGTTTTTAAACCTGTTTAGACAAACTAGTATCTGCTGTCTAATCTAGAGCAGCTCTTATTTTGTGCAAATGTTGCCAGGGAACTAGAGCATGGAGGTTCTGATGGATCCTGGTTGTACAACAACACTCACACTGCATCAGCCCGAGTGATAGTAATGCATGGGAAGCAGGAATGCTAAAATCCCATTTCCCTCAGGGCTGGCCCACACAGCAGGGCTCCCAAATCCCTCCTGCTGCACCAGGAGCTGTGCAAAGGCCGTTCCCAAAGCTTGCCAAAGCCCAGGTGAGGCTGCAGGACCACAGCAGGATGGCAGGATCAGGACACGGTGAAGCCTCGCTTCTCTGGAGCAGGGGAGAGAAGCCCCTGAGGGGCCAGCAAGTCTCAGGAAGAGGGAGAAATCCCAGCTTTGAGTTGGGGGCTGGTGTGTCCCCCTTTCCCATCAGCTGGGCTGTGTCACCCTCATGATTCCTTTGGCTCCAGAGGCGGCAGAGCATCCCTGAACACCTCAGTGCTGCACCTCCAGGTGTGTGCACAGCCCGTGCCACGCTCCTCCACCCTGCAGGTGCTTCCTCCTCACACCTGGGCATCCCAGGGGATGCACATCCCACCCTTCCTCTGCAGGGCAGCATCTCTGCCCCCTCTCTGGGCTGTTCCCACGTGTGTGGGAGCCCCCAGGAGCTGGTGGGAGGCCGGGAGCCAGGAGGTTTCACAGGTTGTAAAAAAATAAGAAATAAAGCTGAAAGAAACACACACCTCCCAGCCAGCTCCTTATGGAGTGATGTCAAGAAGGCAAGGTGGCTCTGAAAATTCCTCTTTTTTTTGGAGGATGCTGGGGCTGCAGGGGGACAAGGCCATCTGTGTGCAGGACACGCAGCTCGGCACGGGCTCATCAGATGAGCAAATAACCCGACAGCACGGGCAGCCTTTGCAACAGGAACGCCAAGCTCGATAAATTACCAAGGCAAGACAATGATACCCAAGCTAGGAAAAAAAAATAAAAAGTCCAAAAGAATTATGTTGGATCAGACTCAGAACTCTAGAAGGTTTATGAGTTGAAAGATGGGCGAAAATAAAAGACAATTTCCAGTTTCCTAGGCTGATGTCAAGGAAAAAAAAAAATTGGTCAAGTTATAGAGAAAATAATCAGAAAGAGAGGACAAGAGTGAAAAGAAAGGTCTAGCAAACAGAGGCTGCAGATTGTTCCAGCTTATTGTGTAATAAACTTTGCAGAAAGGAAGCTGGACCGAGCGTTACTACTTCAGGGCTCACGGGTTTAAAATCGACCACAATTTTTAAAAAGCAATACTGACATAGCCAGAAGCTGCCCAGCCTGGCCAGCTCCTTCCATTTGCAAATATTAAAAAAAAAAAAAATATGACCTGGGGGTTCTGCCCAGAGACACCAAAGCCCCCAGCTCCTGACCCCATTCCCACCATCCTCTGCAGGAAGCAAAGAGCTTCACGGATGGACCGAGCTGGGCCAAGGGAAGGGATTATTTGAAGTACAAGTCAGGCACATTTTTCATGCTGTTGAAGCAATGATATTTAACAGAAGTCATTTACAGATTTTCCTTTTTTTGAGGAGAGAGTTATGAATAATATGCATGTTCTTATCAACTCATATAAGAAGAATTTAAAGCTCAAAGTTCAGCAGCTGCGGATTAAACCACTTAGCAGTATCTTTTTAATGCAACTGAGTAACCTCTCTCCTTACCATACTCGCACTGCCCACACTGACTCGGCTTAGATCTGGCTTCTCTTTATCTGGGATTCCTACACTCGCAATTTTATCTCTGCAACGCAAAAGAAAAACTGTTTCAGTGGGGAAGGGAGCGAGCTCAAATCAAACCCGTGTGCGGCGCAGGCCACAGGCCACAGCTCGCATCCATCAGCTCGCCTCCCACGCAGCCCCGGCGCCACGTGGGGAGCGCATAAACAGCTCACCAGGCATTTACTACCTGGAGTAACTCTGCTCCAGGGAGAGCAGCTGCACGGGCTGCCCCCGTGCCAGCCTGGGGATGCACCCCGGGAGGGATCCCAGACCTCGGAGCAGCCTCGGGTCGGGGTGTCCCACCTTAAAGTCAGCTCTGGGTGCCTTAGCATGGCCCCAGCCCTCTGGAGCTGCTCCAGTGCTCTGAGGAGCCACAAACACCAGTTTCCTCCAGCCTCAGTTTCCCTGGTGTGTGGCCACGTCATCTCCTTGGACATCCCACCTGGCTGGACCTCAGCTGTCTCTCCACCCTCATTCCCACCTCTATTCCCAAGGCAGCAGCAGGATTAAGGGTCTAACAGGAATCCACGCTCCTGGAGAGAAATCAAACACATATTTTTCCCCTGCTGCTTAAGGAAGATGCCACACTCCTTAGCATCCAGGAAAAGGCAGAGCAAACCTGCTCCCCTCGGGACGAGACGAAAGGGACGCCCCAGGAAGAGGCTTTGTTCACCAAACCTACATTTATCAACCCAGTGAGCACCAGGGAACAGGGGGGCAGAGACACGGGGGGCACAAAGGGCCCAACCCTGCCCTGCCCATGCCAAAAGACAACCACAGAAGGACCCCAGGACCTCCTGCCCATCACCTCCATTGCCCCACACCTGAGTGTATGAATGGCTCAGCTGCAGGGGACCCTCTCCCCCCACACCCCTTGGTGGCACAGCTTCAGCTGGAAGCTGCTCTCACATTACTCAAAGTATTTATGACTTTTTCCCATTTGAAATATGGGCCTTTACCACGCACAGGAAGGAGGAGGAGAGTGCCAGCAAACCTGTTAATTTATAAGTCAATCTGGCAGGGAACAATTAACAGCTTTCCCACTGTTGGGTGTGCAGAGGGGGGGTATCTTCCCCCTGGGGAGGGCAGGAGGGGTCTCTCTCCATCAGCACACACCCTGCCCTGCTGAATCCAACAGCCTTTGTGCCAAACACCTCGTGTCCAGCTCCATTTCCCTCGCTGGGAGCCCTCACAGGGACGAGCAGCCCAATCCCCCACAGCCAGACCCCCTCCAGGTTACACAAAGAGCTCCCCCAGCCAGGCACAGGTACACAACCCCCAAAACGCCATTTATGGGGAAAAATCATATAAATCCCTAGTGTTTTGTCCTGGCCAAGCCCAGCTGTGGTCAGCACTGACAGCCTGGAGCCACAGGCAGCAGCAGGAGTGCCACGGGAACATCCCCTGCACACCCCAGAGGGGCTGGCCCGGGGAGGGGACAGGCGGCACTCCCCTCACTCCTCAGGGTGTTCCCGCCCCCGGGAAGGGCTGAAACCCCCCAGAAAAAGCACAACCGCTTTCTCCTCCCACCTGCAGGGAGTGCTTTTGTGGGAGCAAAGCCTCCCGGGACTTGGAGAGGGTGAACACCCCAAGAGCAGAGATGTGCCCTGAGCCCAGGGAGTCCAGGTTGCACCCTGCAGATCCCAACAGCCCTCCCACGGCTGTCACCTCCCACTGTCACCTCCACACCCGCACTGCTCCCCTCATCCCTCATTTGCACCGGTTTCCTGCCCAGGAGGGACTGGAACGGGATCCTCCTGGGGAAGCACAAACATTATTAATCATTACTCTTATGGAAGGGTGGGGGGGTTCACCCTCATTGTGACAAATTTTGGCTCGGTGACACGGAGGCTCCGGGGCCAGCTCTTGCCTGGTGCAGGATGATGCCAGGGCTTGAGATTTCAGCTGAAACCCCCGAGGGCAGATGGAAAACACCACCTGCTGTCACCCCAGGGTGTCCCTCTGTGACTCCAGGGCTGTCCCCCAGCGCCGGAGCCCGATTTCCCTTTCAGAAGGGGGAGGTTTGGTGTAGCTCCCCCAGCACAGGGGAGAGACCCCCCAGCATGGGGACTTGGCTGGTTTAGGGGTGATCCACGTCCCTTCCTTGCTACCGTCACTGAGCCACCCCACAGCCGGTGACAGCGGGGCCAACCCCACCTGCTGAGGGGCTCGGGGTGGTGGGAGGACAAGGCACCCCGGCGTCTGGGGTGGGAGCAGGCAGCATCCCGGGGGGGACTCCGCCGTGTCCCCAGGATACGGCACCGCACGGAGGAACGCTCCGATGGCTCCTCCGACCCCCGCATCCCGGCGATGCCGCTCCGGGAGCGGCACCGGCTCCACCACCGGAGCATCCCAACGCGCCCGGAGCCGGGGAAGCCCCGAGCAGCACCCGGCACAGGCGGTGCCACGGTGCTGCTCCGTGGGAGCGCAGCCCTGAGCACGGGGGTGATGCCGGAGCCCGCACAGCCCCGCGCGGGGCCGCACCCCGAACCCCGCACCCCGAAACCGCTGGGACCGCGCTCGGGAGGCGCCGGAGGGACGGGGCGGGGGCGCGGCGGCAGCGAGAAAAGAGCACGGCGGGGAGCCGGGGGTCCTAAAGCGGGGGGGAAGGCACCGGCAGCGGGGCGTGGGACGGAGCGGGGCGCGGACACATCCCGGTGCGGCGGGGGACGGAGCCGGGCGCGGACACATCCCGGTGCGGCGGGGGAC
>VZRH01000688.1:19678-30378 GCA_013397555.1 Urocynchramus pylzowi | reverse complement strand
GACAGAAAATATTTTAGATAAGAGACAATAAACATCACTGAGAACACGAGCAGAAGACTCCTGACTCCTTCTTGGACAGCTGGGTTGGGAAAAGGGGCTTCCACCAACACCTGGGGTCATCTCCAGCAGAGAAGACCCCAACACTGCAGGATCCTCTGATCCTGCACACAGGAGGAGCTCAGGACAGGAATGCACCTGGGGACACCACACAGCACGTGACAGTTACAGCCACAAGTTTCAGGTGTTTGGTTTGGCCCAAATCTGGTGTTTATATTNGAGGTTTTTGTTTGGCCCAAATTTGGGGTTTTTTTTTTTTTTTTTTTTTTTTTTTTTTTTTTGCCTGAGAATTGAGATTTGCTTTTCATAACAGGAAATATTCAGCTTTTCACCTTCATCAATACTCACTGGCTGGGTCAAAACACCCAGCTGGGTGGCTGCTGTCATCTCACCAGCCTGGATCAGATCTCCCAGAAAAAACCCATGCAGGAGGCTCCAGGGCTGCTCTGGGAGCTGCAGTAAGAGAGCTTAAACTGATAGGAATTTCTCCCTTGGGAATCTTGCTAAGTCCTTATGAAAGAAGTCCTAAGAGATGCTTGTAATATTTAATGGGGATAAAAAACAATGGGTGTCCATAGAAATGATCCTGTAGGGAAAACAGCCCATCTCCTGTAGGAAATGAATCTGTAGAAATGCTGGAGGATCACAAAGATCTAATTATATTTCTCTGAGTATTTTAAAACCTGAAGGGGTGGGGTGAACACAAGGGTTTGCCTTTAATTGAATGAAGCTTTGGAAAAGAAGATGGAGCAGAGACAAAGTGAGCCCTGGAGCCAGAGGATCCCTCAGTCTGCACAGGGGACAATTTGTGGCTGAAGGACTCTGCAGATATTTTGGGCAGCTTTTAGGGAAAGGTCTCTGTGTGGCTCCTGGGGTTGTCCCATCTCCATTGAGACAGCAGGAGGGTGATTTCTCCAAACCCCTTGGGGTGACAAATATTTCTCCAGAGCATCCTCTGATGGCAAATGAGCCAAAACCTTGCTTTTGGCAGAAAGTGGGGCAGTGTGGGGATGCTCTGCTGGCCTGGTTGGAAGTTCTCTGGTGGCATTGGACAGGTCTCCTCGGGATGGGAGGACATCAGGGCTGCTGCAGAAGGGAAATGGGATAAATATTTCCAAAGGCAACTTAGAAGAAAAGTTCTGAGCAGATTATAGCTTAATCATTTGATCTCCTAGGTAAATATTAACACTGGAAAGCCATTTGGTTTAATTCTCCAAATGCCTGAAGTGTTCCCAACCAGGCAGGATTTAAACCTGCTCTTATCAAGCTCTGGAATCTGCCATGGGTCAGTTCCTGCTGGGATCAGAAGCAAAAGGATGAGGCATGGGCTGGCTGGGGACCTGGATCTCTGGGATCCAGGGGTCAGCCAGTTGGCTCAGGGGACAGAAAAGTGACCAAGGTCCAGATTGGCTTGGAGCTGCTCTCTTTGTGTGTCTGTGTCTCAGGAGGCAGGGCCAGGGGAGGTTTTGCTGCACCCCCCTCTCTGTTTGAGGTGCCTTGTGCTGGGAGGATCACTGGTGTCCTCGTTGCTCCTGCTGATGCCACGGTATCAATCCTAAATTTTGTGGCAAGGAAAGGACACCTGGGTCTCAGCCCAAGGGATCAGCATGGTGGGGAATCCCCTCCATCCCCAAGGGTAACAAAGCCCTTGGCAAAGCCAAAGCAAAGGGATCAGCAAAGTGATGATCAAAGAGAGAGGAATCCTGAAGAGAGGGACTGGAACTGCTCCTGGAGAGAAGCGATGCCTCCCTTGGTACCCATCCCCTCCTCATCCAGCCCCATGCTCCCACCACTCCCAGTGATGGCATCAAACAGAAAATTAAGCTATCAGAACCTTTCTGCACTGATTTCTTCAGACTTGTCTCCTGAAGTCCCCATGTGCTTGAGAACATGTGAAAACACAGAGGGAATAAACAGCAGAAACAGTCTAAACAAGCCCAAACAGATTGGAAACCTCAAATCTCACAAACCTTATGCAGCTTCACGCTTCAAATCACCTTAAGTATTTGTAGCACCACCAGGATCTCCTTTCTATCATAATTAAATACGTCTGTCTCCCAGCAAAGGGAGGAGAGCTCGGGGGAGTTGTCACCTCCTTAATCTCAGCTGCCATTCCTCAGCAGCACTCGAGTTTCTACACTTTTTACCCCAAAACAGGGGTAAACAGGTAAAAAGTATTGAGAAGTGTCCCATCTTTGGAGCCTGCCTTGGTGTTTAAAAGCAGGGTGGATCCAGCCTGGGGAAGTGCCAGGTGGAATCAGAGCAGGAGGAGCATTTTGTGGAGCATTTAGAGTTGGACTCCTGGGCATCTTTGGGAGCTGAGGAGGGTGGAAATGGGGTGGGGGTGTGCGAGCACGGGGTGCTGAGCCCCTTCTATCCACGGGTGAGGAGCCAGCCCTGTGCTGCTCAGCCCCAAATCCTGGAACCCACCAGGCTCCATCCCTCGGCGGGATGCCCCAGCCCCGGGCAAGCTCCGTGCCTAAAGCCTCCTCTCCTCCTCGGCAGGGGCAGAAAGTCTCGCCAGGGGAAGGCGCCTCCACACAGCATTTCCACCGATAAAAATGGGGCTGGCTTTGAGCGAAAATGCCACTGTGATTCCTTCAAATGGGAAATCAATAGGAGTCCAAAATTAATTAACCGTGCCTGCAGTTGGGGCAAGCAGTTAAATAAAGCTGAATGGAGCTTTTCAGCCCGCAGTTGGGGCAGGATCCACCCCGTCGGTGCCTCCTTCCTTTGACCATCCCCCTCCATCGGTTGCCCTCCATCCCCGCTCCCACCCGGAGCCTTTCCAGGGGGAATGGACCGGAGGGCCCCTCCACGAGCTGCTCAAGGTCAGAGCGACTGCTGCTTTCCGATGGGGCGGGCTCCAGAGAGTAAACAATAATTAACCTTAAATTAAAACTGGTTGTAATCTTTGATTACCCGCCTGGTTCTGCGATGTGCCAAAGCCCATTTTGTTTCTGGTTTCCTTGGAGATACCACCCGGTCTCCCCACCCCCTTCCAGCTNTTTTTTTTTTTTTTTTTTTTTTAAAAAAACCAAAAACCAAAAAAAAACCAGGTTTAAAAACAGCTATTAGGAGAGCTTGTTAATCATCATCCCAGGCTGCTAATAGCACTCTGTCCACGGTTAATCACAACGAGCTGCAAGGATGCTGCAAATGCTTTCAGTGGAATAATTGCCTCCCCGTTCCTTCCCTCCGCTGCATCCCCTTTTCCTTTCATGCAGAATTCTCTCCTCTACCCAGGTTGGGAAATTTGGATGCAGGACACTTCTGGCTTTTTCGATTTCGGCTTGGCTGGTGGTGACACCCCGAGGGAGTCGGGGAAGGGCTGTGCCCCGCTGGGACCCGTTTGAGTCGCAGCTCTTGCACATCGGGCGTGCAGCGAGAGAGGGGGAGGATTTGGGAGCGTGTCCTGGGAGAGGCAGGGCCGAGCTGGAGATCAGAGGTCCCTGAGAATGTGGATGCTGTTAATAACAGGCTGCAGCCCCCGCCTTTTCAAACCTCCGAGGAACTTCTTGTTCACTCATCAGTGGCCCGCGCTTCAGCCGCGCTCAGAGCAGCCTCCGCTCCCAGGAAATCCGTGCAGGGGGATGGAGCTGGAGAAAACGCCCGTGATCCTGGGCTGGCTTCGTCTCCAGGGCATCTTCTCCCCCTGGAGCTGCTCCAGCTTCCTGCTGCTGTACGTGGAGGAAGGTTTGGCCTCCCAGCTCTTGGATTTGTCAATCAGCTCAGCGCTTTGTTTTCTTTCTGAGTTAAGCAGTTGCTTGAAGTCTTCCCTGTGCAAGCCCAGGACATCGGGCTGCAAGAAATGAATTTTCTGTCTACGCATCCTCCCGAGGGGAGGCGGAGGGGCAGGGGTGTGGGGAGGGACCCCCCAAATCCCCGTCCCCGGCTGGCAGCGGGGGCTGCTCCGCCCTGGCCGATCCCATTTAGCGGCGTTCGAACCGCGACCCACCCGTGCGGGGCTTAATTGTGGCTCTGGCTGCTCCTGCTGGAATGACAGATAGGGGACAATTCTGCCGGTTGACAATAATTGTTCTCCTAATTACAGCAATGACATTTACTGGAAAGCCACCGCAATCCCATTACCTTCTTATGCTAAATTCTGTGACTTCAAAATTGCGTTCCCTGTCTCCTCCTCCTGGTGTTTATCCCCCTGGATGCAGGAGTGTTTACCTGCAGCATGGGGTGTCAAGGATGGTCCTGGGGGGCCCTGAAAGAGATGCTATTCATTTGGGTTTCAGGGGTTTTTTTTTTGAGGGGGATTGATACGTTTTGCCTGTCTTATCCTGCATTTTTAAACCCATCACCTGGATGGGGGATGCTGGAATATTCAGCTGGCTGGGGAGGTGACAACACCCAGGCACTGGCACCCCAGAATGAATCCATTGCATTAATCCATCACCCCCCAGAGGACACCAGGCAGAAGGAGTTTGACAACACTATTTCTTTTTCTGTATTGCAGCTAGCAAACCTGAACATCCTCATTCTCCCCCACCACCAAAAGAAAGGTGCCTGTAAATAGTTTCTTTTTAAGACCCTTAATATTTTATAAACGGTTCTAATGAGCCAATGTTCTGTTTTGTTTGGCTGTTTATGTGTCATTAATTCTGTGAACAAGATACTTTAATTTAATGGGTTGCCCTCAAAAATATCTTTTAATAAAGCACTATAGCTCTTCTCTGGAGAGAAGCTGGTTAAGCTGGATAAATGATGATGAAGATGATGTCTTTCAACAGCTTCTTCTTTTCTCTCCCCTCTTGACTTGTTTCACACTGAACCAGCTCAAGTTAATTATTTAAAAGGGAGGAAGCTCTGATTTTCAGGATTGGGAAAGCTGAAGTAGGCTCATGCACAAGAGCTGTGCCCTAAAGCTGGACTGCCCTCCCAGACCACCAGCATGGTCATGTCTGAGGTGGGCTAAGGAAAGGGCTGAAATTCAGACACAGAACCACTGCAGAAAAACAAGTCCCTTCCCTTTGTGGATGGAGAAGGCAAAGGGGTTGGCCCACCTCCAAGGCAGAGAGGATCAGGAGCACCATCTCCTCTTTGAATTATAGTCATCCCTTTCTGAAATAAAAAATAAAAAGAGAAAAAACCCCCCAACTTTTTTCTGTCTCCAGGATGACTGCTGGGAGGTGATAATTTTTCTTTGAGAAACTGAGGCTCCCTTGCAAAACTTATGGAGAAATAAGGTCATTTGTCAATTCAAGTCATTGTCTTCCATACATAAAAAACATGGCAAGTGCAGCTTTTGTAAAATCTAAATTGAAAGTAAATAGGGAGCGGGCAGTCCTTGGTGATAAAACCTCCCATTCTGTAGATTTCTGGTACAATATTTATTTTATCCTCTTTATAACTACAAGGGCTGTCTCTGTGTGTTATTAAAGTAATGCATTTGCTTAACCTGCACTTAAATTCCCTCCCAACCTTCCCTGATTGTACATCTCACTGCTACATGTTCCCAGCCTGCTGGTCTCAGCTGGACAATTATATTAACTGCTCCTATTTGCAATTACTATGAATCATAAAGCAAGTCTGAATGGATTGTTTTTCTTTATTGAAAATGTTTAAACTTAATGCATCGCAAATGTCACAGCCATGGGGCTGCTCCTCGGTGCTTTGGGAAGTGCCTGGCTGCTGATGGAGCATTAGGGATGAAGTTTGTCACTTCCCCCCCTCTGCCCATCCCTTCCCCTGCAGTGCTGAGTGTTCCAGGTGGGGTTGGAACGACCTGCTCCAGTGGAAATTGTCCCTGCCCATGGCAGGGGTGGAACACAATGGAATTTAAGGTTCCTACCAACCCAAACTATCTTCTGATTCTGTGAATACACTGCAGCATAAAAAAAAAAAAAAAAAAAAAAACCAAAAAAAAACCCAAAAAACCCAAACCTACAAGCAGTTCCCTGGGTATCTCTGTGAGAGGGGTAAAGGCCCCCTTTCCAAAATGCCCCCAGGCACTGGTGGTGAGCTGAATTCAGAGGAGGCTTGAGCCTGAGCTCGTCCTGCATCTCTTCCCTTGGGCTCTCTGCAAGGTGGAATATTGTGCTGCAGAGATGTTCTCCAGGAAAAGTTTGGAAAACAGCTGGGACAAGCACCAGGTTATGGGCTGCAGCCACAGGGAACACTCCTGCTGCTTCCCACCATTTCTTCCAGATCTTCCTCAGCTCTACCAACTTCATTTGGGACTTCCCTTCAATGTCCCCCCAAGGTGCTCCCCCCTGACTTGGTAGGACAAAGTTTTGGAGGTCTTTGAGGCTTCTGGATATCTTTGGTGTCTCTGGGCACAGAGGCAGGTGAGTACCAAGGGGATGATGGATTTTGTCCAGCAGGAATTGGATGATATCCCACAAAGCACTCTCATTCCCACAACTCATCTTGCAGCCTTCAGCTCTACTTCACTTGTTTTTTTTTCAGTCCAGCCAGGACAAATTCTCCTTGTGCTGTGCCTCTGCAGTGGTTGATGGCCCTGGAATTCCTGCTAAGGGAATGGAGGTGACCTAACCCCATGGAAAATTGGGAAAGATAAGGAACACTGGTGGTTATGGCAGGGCAGGGAGGGTTGAGCTTGGACAGGGCAGGCTGTGCCTGTGACTGACAGGGACAATGGGCTAAAGGAGAGGACTTGATTTCTCAATTATTATGTTTTAAATGTCACTGCAGGGGGGGTGGTGCCACTTAGCTGAGAAAGCCAATGAACTGGGTACAGATGGCCTGGCCCAAATCCTGCATCCCACAGCTCTGGGAAGGTTGGGTTCAGCTGGGATCTGTGTCTAATTTGTTCTGTCTCTGCTGTTTTGTTTCCTGGAGCCCAGGACAGGAGGCTGACAATCCAGCTGTGAGGAAAAGCTCGCTCCACCTGGGAATGCTGCTCTTGGGGTGGGACTGGGATGTGTGTGGGACGTGGCCCCTTCATGCTGTGGCCTCATTTCATGGAGGAGCAGCAGGGAAGCTCTGGGCTGGAGATGTGTTCAACCCCTTGGAGGCCCAGAGGAGGCTCCAAGGTTTGCTTTCCTGCACTGAGGATCTGCATTTCTGACACCACAGGACTTGCTCCGAGGTGGAGCCGTGCCAGCCCCGAGCATCACGGTGGGTAGAGCTGCTCCTCTGAGCTCACTCAAGCTGGGAGTAACTCCAAGGACGTGGGAGAGGTTGGACAGTGGAGAGCTAGTTCAGGATGAAGCGAGGCTGGCTGAAAGCCAAAGCAAATCCAATTTTCCTTCCACCCCTGAGACAGAAATTTGCGGAGCTCAGTTCAGATTCAACTTCGCGTTTTGGTTCAGCTCAAAGTGCTCCCTCATTTTTAGTCTCAACATCATCAAAGTCCCCTTAATTAGATTTGTGTCTCAGACACATTCCTTTGCAGCGTGTTGCTAATGCATCCAAAACGGCAATGTCCCACATCCCATAATACTCGCAAGTTTTAAAGAATTATATGCTTTTTTCCCTTGTTTTTAAATCACTTTTTAGGTCCAGACAGGGCAAGATAGCAGTAGAGATGGAATCAATAGTACACAGAACTGATAGAAATTACCCAGCCTTAATAAACTTCACGCACGGCTTCCTATTGCAGCTGTACATCAAGCCCAGACAAACAGAGATGCTGTGCTGGGAGGACGCCTTGGTGCTGGCTGAAATAGGGTGGTTATTAAAAGGGTTACAGATGACGCAGCTTTCATCTTTTCCAGGTGCTTTGGTTCCTTCCTAAGCTTTTATTGTGTTCCTGAGGGTTGTGGTTTGCAGCAAGAAATCTTTCCCCAGAAAATCCTGCCAAAGTTGTTGTGCTCCTCAGCACTGCTTCCTCCTCTCGGGGCTGGGCTCTGCTTGGAATGCAGAGTCCCTGTGCCCAGCCCTGCTCTTGGGTATTTGTGACAGTTTGGGAGGGATTGGTGTTAATATTCACCCCAAAATGTGAGTGTGCATCTCCTCTCAGCAGCTGCAGCATCCTCCATGCGGGCCACAGCCGCAGAATCAGGTCCCTCTTCCCCTTCCCGGGGGAGACGTGGGAGAGATCAACACACCAAAGCAATTAAAAAATAATAATCACAGACCAGTAGAAAAGGAAAAAAGCATAAAAAGTGGGACTAATTTTATGACAAGAAATGAGGCTGTAAAACCAGGAGCAATTAGAGCACAAAGGCAATTAAACCATTTCAAAAGGCTCAGTGAAATTTATTTACTTCTTCCTGTTTTTATTCTGGGAGGCTTTTGGGGACTGGGGACCTTTTTTTTTCCCCCAGTGCTGACAGGACCTGGCACCAGGAGTTTCCTTTTTGCCTCCAGATCTTAACTCTGTGTTTCTACAGTTTAATTCTTTTTTGAAGAAGAGAAAAAAAAGGGAGGTGCTTCTCCTGGCAGTGGAGCCATCCCTCAGGGTGCAGAGCTGCTTGGGGAGGTTTGGGTCCCCTGCTCCTCCCAACACCTCTCCAGGCAGAGATTTGAGGCAGTTCTGCTCCTCACAAGGATGGATTAGCAGGGAAGAAATTCACCATGATGGGGGGAGGCCCTGGCACAGGGTGCCCAGAGCAGCTGGGGCTGCCCCTGGATCCCTGGCAGTGCCCAAGGCCAGGCTGGACAGGGCTTGGAGCAGCCTGGGACAGTGGAAGGTGTCCCTGCCATGGCAGAGGTGGCACTGGGTTGTTTTAAGGTTCCTCCCAACCCAAATTTCAAGGAAACATAGGTTGGATATTGGGAAAAGGTTTTTTTTACAGAAAGGGTGATAAAGTTCTGGAATGGTCCATCGGGGGAGGTGGTGGAGTCACCATCCCTGGGGGGGTTTAGCACAGCCTGGATGTGGCACTGGGGGCCAGGGTTTAGTTGAGGTGTTGGGGCTGGGCTGGACTCAATGATCTTTAAGGCCTCTTCCAACCCAGTGATTCTGTGAATTCTGTGAATTCTGTGAAACCATTTCATGATTTTACAAGGGATGGTGGGGGAGAAAATCTTCTGTGACTCCCCAAATCATGGGTTATATCAGGGCTTTGGCACTGTGTGTGTTGGGAGCATCTCTGACTTGGGGCTAGGGAAGAGGATGTGGATTTAAACCCAAAGTTTCAGAGGAACATCAGGAAAATCCTCTGATGCAGCCAGGGAAAAGAGACTTCCCTCATGGAGAGCACTGGTCTCTGCATCAAACCCCCCTGGAAATGTGTCCTTGAGCCTCCCAGCACCTATTTCAGGCATCTCATTACCTAAGCTACAGCACCTAAAGTGCATCTCTGGATCCCACCCTAAATCCTGGGGAACTCAATAAGTGCTCACATGTTATGATGATGAGTTGCCCATAACTCTCCAAACACGTCTCTCTATATATTTCCATATTCACTCACAGGATGGAACCAGCTGCCTGCAATATTTATTGCTGAGTTATTGATGCTCTGCGCTCCTGCAGGGGGACAGGACCCTGTGCCCAGCCCTGGGGATTTGTGATCCTTGAGGGAATGTGGAGTCCTCAGCTCTCTTCCACAGCCTGTGATTGGAAATCTTGTGGAAGATTTGTGGAAAGTCTCCAAATGACAGCCTGGCCCCAAATTTCCCTCTTCAGCTGTGTTAAATGGGGACACTTAAATGCATTTTGTGGACAAGTGGTTGGAGTGTCCCTACTCCCAGCGAGGTCACTAAGAGAAACTGGGGAAAACATAATTTCCACGTGTTTTAGGACCTCAGTGAGATTTCTCTTCTGGAATTGCAACTTTATTCAACTAGAAAATCACCTTGAAAAGCTTGAACATACTCGGCACTTCACTCTCCTTCTCTGCAAAATGGGTCAAACCACACCGAGTGGGAAGACCTGGCTGGGAACATCCACAGGGCCCCCAGGGCGCTGCTTTATCACCCTGATAACGACCCCTTCCACCTCGGTCAGCAGCGACTCTTCGTGGCAAAGAGGCAACATAAAATCCCCCTGTTTATTGCAGTTAAACCCTGTCCTCTGCAGCACAAACCTGATGCCCTGACTTTGGCGGTTCCTTCCAAAAATCCTCTTGCTGCTCATGAATTCTGTGAGTTCTGTGAGTTCTGTGAAACCATCTCATGATTTTACAAGTGCTGGTGGGGGAGAAAAATCTTCTGTGACTCCCTAAATCATGGGTTATATCAGGGTTTTGGCACTGTTGAGGTTGAAAATGAAGCCCCAGTCATGAGCACTGGTGGTGCTGTAGGAGATTCTCTCTGGGGTGGACACACAAGGCTGGGTGCCCCTGTTCCAGATCCATCAATGATGAGTGATGAGATGTTTCATAAAGGAAGAATTCCCCCAAATTCAGAGCTGTGAGCAAAGAACCTGCCTCGTTCCCTGATGCCCAACCTAAATTTGTCTGAACCTCTCCTGATTTCTCCGGGTGATTTCCTGGTTCAGAACTAGAAGGAAATTAGGTTTTGAAGAGCCTGTAGCCTGAGATTTATTCCATTTCTGTTCCCTTTGAATCAGGAACCATCAATAGTCATGGTGTGTCACAGGGTATCTAAATTACAACGCCCCATTTCAGCTGCCTAATTGGATGAATGAATTTTAGAGAAAATTAATGAATGGTGAAGAGCTCATTTTTTAGTCTTTTTTTTTTTTTTATTTTTTTTTCCCTTCCCAGGCTTTTTTTTTTTTTTTTTTTTTTCTCTCCCTATGAAAATTCCCCCGTGTGAAA
>VZRH01000688.1:711-13752 GCA_013397555.1 Urocynchramus pylzowi | reverse complement strand
TAAATATATATTATATATAATATTTATATTATCTATATATATATCTCAATATATTTTATGTATCTTTATATATAAAAATGTGTATACATATATATTTGTTTACAAACTCACAAAATACATACTTAACCCAGAATTTGAAGTGCCAAAGCAAACCTGCAGCTCTTCAAATAGAAGCACAAGCCTTAGATTTACCTTCCAATAATCCCCACAGACCCTGTTGCTGCTCTGATGCCGTGTGGGATGTGTACAAAGGGTGCAATTTAACCTCTGCTTTAAAAAATATAGTGTTTTTTCTGCTTTAAAAAATATAACTGCTTTTAAAAAATAGGCAGTCTCATGATTCTTGGGTCCTGTCTAATGATATTTTGTTTCTTCTACGCAGCAGCACCGTGATGGACCTGACAGCTTTTCTGTTGTACAAAGATTTCTTCTTGAAATGACAGGAAACATGATTTCCCCCAATATTTATATTAATTCTATGCCATTATTGCTTTATTTCTGGGCTCTGAAAGCAGGAAGATTTGTGTTTCATAATCCATGCAGGAAGGCTGAGTTGATATATTGGTTGCAAATGAAGAAAAGCACGTGTGGCTCTTCCCCAGTAGGTTTAATTTTATCCATCTGGCTCAATCATGGCAGCAGATTAAGTCAAAATTTTCAGTGGAGTTGCGTTGGCATAACTTGGCTTTTTTAAAACTTAAATATTGAGGTAGTTTCTGGTCTGGGGAGGAATCTAACTGTATTTCTTGATTTTTCTTTTTTCCCATAGGTCCCAGCTGGGCACCCTTGGCTGGCAGTCGAATTAATAAATTGCTTCAAACCAAATCCTGCACCAAAACAAGATTTTTTAAAAAAAAAAAATAATCCAACCCCCTTGGATCTGCAACGCTGGGACTTGGTCCAGCATCAGGAATTCTACAGGGGATGTAGGAGGAATAACTCTGCTCTTTTCACCAGCACCTCTGGTGCCAACGAGCTGCTCAGGGGAGCACTGGGAATGGTGAAATGAGCCACGAAAAATCAGAGAATCACAGAATGGGATGGGCTGGAGGGGTCTCAAAGCCCACCCAGTGCCACCCCTGCCATGGCAGGGACACCTTCCACCATCCCAGGCTGCTCCAAGCCCCGTCCAGCCTGGCCCTGGGCACTTCCAAGGAGCAGCCACAGCTTCTCTGGGCACCCTGAGCCAGCCCTGGGCCTTTTCTGTCTGTCCCCAGTTTGTCCTTTTGTCCCCTGGGTTTCACAGAAGGGGCTAAAAATCGCAGTAGACGTTGAGTGGTTTTGTCAGTGGTCATCATTTGAGCACGAAGCTGGAGATTTGGGATCCTCCCCCAGGCTCTGCACAATCATTTTCTGCAAGTGGTTAAAGCAGATTGTTTGGACGAGCTCTGTGCATTATAATATTTAGCCTGTTATGCACATTAAATTAAAATATTTATTTTAATATCAGAAGCCAAACCTGAATCACTTCGTGCTGTGGAAATAAAACATCTCCACGTCACCAAAGTCCAGGGAATGCAGGGGACACTTCACCCTTCTCCCTGTCCACTGCAATAAAACCCAGGGCTCTTCCAGAATTCCTGGCACTGCTCAGTGGTGGGGGGTGGCACCAGGGGTCCCACACCCACCCCACCCCAGGGTCCCACCCTGCTCCCAGCATCCAGAACCCTCCACATCCCTCATGGAGCTGCAGCTGGAGGCACTCACAGCTCCACAGCAGTTTATTGCCTTGCTGGGGGGGCAGGAGGACTTTTTATTATTATTCCAGCTTCCTTTCCTTTCTCATTTTTGCTGAAAGCACAAAAACTTGTTATGATTTACCTCCTGACACAGCGAGCTGAGGGCCACAGGCAGCCACAAATCAGCTGTGGAATGAGAGTCTTGGAGCAGGGCCACGGATGCAGGATGCTGTGCCCTGGCTGTGCCTCCTCTGGGTGTCTGTGGGGTGACCAGAGCACCACAGGGAACCCCAAAATCCCTTTTTTTGGAACCTGTAGCTGCATCTGTTTTGGTTCTAATTGTGTTTAATTTAATTGTGGGGGTAGCTGAGCCGGGGCAGGGGCTGGGGATAGCTTGCTCCAAGGACGCTGGGGAAGGATTATGCATCTGGGACCCAAAACGACCCCAAAACGACCCCAAAATGACCCCAAAACGACCCAGGACTGCACTGAGCTCTGCTGGAGGAGACCCTCACGCTTTGGGTAGGGCAGGAGGGTTGTGCCTGTGTCAAAAATAGGTTAGAAACTGCTGTAAAATAGTTAATAATTGTTAAGCATGTGCTGCTAGTCTGGTTATTATACTGTAAAAGGGGTTAAAAGGGTATTTATAAGAAATTACACCGAAGTAAAGCACAACACCCCACAGGGGAAAGGAGCCAGCCTGGACAGAACTGTAAGGAGCCAATCAAGAGCCTTAAATCTTCATACAAATGAAGGATCCAAACAGAAACCAATCCAAAGGGACAAAAAACAGGATAAAAGGGGGTTTCTGACCCAGGGGAGCCGTGCCGCTCCACCTGGAACATCGGGGATGGAGATGTTGGAAGAAGGAGACCCAGCGCCGGCGCTGCAGCATCCCCGACGGGAGCGCTCCTGCTCGGCCCCATTTTTAATGCCTTTCTTTTGATTATAACAAGTGCCTAAACCACTTTTAGTCCCGGGGTGTGGTGCCGATGATAACACCTTGGAAAGGAGAGGGAGAGGAAGAGGAGAGAGCCCGTGCCGCTGCTCCCCCTGTTTTCCCTGTACACCGCATCCCTGCCACCCCTCCCAGCCCATTTCCAATCTGGGCAGCCAGCAGGGAAACTTGGAGGTTCTTACTCGGGAATTAACATTTGTGCAGAGCCACAGGTGGGACCGGATCCGGATCCGCAGCCACCACTCGTTAATTAACTCCTAACAAGCAGGGCTGGCGCAGCATCCCCGCGTCCACCCCTCCAGCCAGCCTTGGGACCAGCAGGAAGGACCAGCGGGGCAAAACTGAGCCCAGCATTAACTCCTTAAAGCCCGCAAGGATTTTTTTTTTACTGGGTAAAAAAGTAGAAGGACGTGGAGTTTTATTTATTTCATGCCTCGGTTCTTAAAGAGGAAGAATATCTCTGTTTCAGGTGGGGCAGCTGGGAAGCACAACATCTGCCCTGGTTTTATTTCTCACCTGGGTGATCATTTCCCGTGCACACCTGGGGCACACCTGGCTGCTCCTCCGAGCTGATGGGGCAGCTTTGACTTCTCGACACAAACCCTGCCTAATCTATTTTTAAGCTGTATAAGGGTTTTTTTCTGGCTTTGTTTCAGTGCTCAGCTGGCAGAGGAGGGTCACACTCTGCTCCACCTTACACCAGCACTGCAATCCTGCTGGAGAGGATGAGGTGAGGTTGCCTTCAGGGGCTCAGCCCCTCATCCCAAATTGGAGTGTTAGGAACTAGCCTGAGTCTTGGAGCTGGAGACTTAATGTGCAATGTGAAATGTTTGTTATAATTAATTATGATAACTCTGAAAACTCTTCACATAAATAGACAGGCCCTTTTCTTCCTAATTTCATTCAATTTAGCTGTCGTTCCATAAATTTCACAGTCAGTTTTGCAAAAAGCTGCAGTTTCCAGCCGAGGGTTTTTTTTTTAAATTCTTGTTATTTATTTATTTAATTAGTAATCACTTTTTTTCTTTTTTTAATCACTGAACTAACTTGATTCTTAGGATAAAAAGCAAATCAGATGATGAAAGCTGATCCAGAAACCAGGGAAGAATACATAAATATGGGGGCACATGCAGGAGTTTTGCCTTTATTAGGCAGAGGTGGAGGGTGCTGTTTCACCCCAAAATCCACCCAAGAGTCTGGAACCACAGCTGAGAGCAGGATCTGGCCTCTCTGCTCAAGGCTGAACACCCCTGGCACGTTGCAGATGCTGTGCTTCCCAGCTGCCCCATCTGAAACAGAGATATTCTTCCTCTTTAAGAACCGAGGCATGAAATAAATAAAACTCCACGTCCTTCTACTTTTTCACCCAGTAAGTACTGCCCCCCCCTTCCCTTTCTAACGGGTTATTAACCAGCCCCGAGCTGGGATGGAGCCACGGCTTCCCCTCACTGTCCTCATGCCTCGTTGCTCCTAATAAATCACAGGAAAGTGGGGGTTAACAACGCGTGACTCCCTCCTCCATCTCCCTGTCCGAAGGTCTGGGCAGTGAGGAATGGTCACTGCTTGCCTGGGGAAAGAGAGTTAAAATGGGAAATCCAGGGAAGACAGCAGGGTGGGTGGCTGGGGAAGGGGGCATCCCACAAATGCCCCAAAATGCAAATGTTTGAGATGCTCAAATGCTGGTGCCTCATCAGTGATCTTTGCTGGCCCTTTTGGCAAGATGATCTAACAAGTCAGAAAAAGCAGAGATTGAGCAAATATCTCAGTGACAGAGTTACCTGGAAAAAGAGGCTAAAACAACAAAAGACAATTAGAGAACAAAAACAAGGGCATGATTTTCCTAATGTAATTCAGTTGCTCAGAACAGTCCTGGCCTGATAAGTGAATCTTTTACTTCTATTTCAAGTAGCCTTTAGCCACAGAGATCAGATATCTGTTTCTGCTTCTCTTATTATCAAAAGAAATCCATATTAGCTCAGTTTTTGCTTGGAATTCAAGAAGAAAATGTTTCCTTCCTGACAATTTTATGTATTTATCCCTTTGGCTAAAGCCTTTGATTCTGCAAAGTGCAATTAGCAAGTGGCTGGTGTGCAGTTTGACTTCTAACCAGACAAACTCCCAGTGCCAATGGAAAGCAGGGCTTTAATGAAACATAACATTTCTTCTGTAATTTATTCCGACCCACAGACACCTGAGCCAGTGGCAGGCGTGCTTGTGCAGGAGTATATAATAAAAATAAAAATAAAAATAAAAATAATAATAATTATGGTGTCCTTGTCAGCCCTATGAGTACCAGTAAAGAAAAGGCAAATCAGAACACAGAGTGATGAAATTCAGTCCAGCTTCAGGAGATATTTTCTGAACACTTCCAGCGATGGGGCAGCCACAGCTTCTCTGGGCACCCTGTGCCAGGCCCTCACCACCCTCAGAGGGAGGAATTCTCTCTCAATATCCCATCTAACCCTGCCCTCTGGCAGTGGGAGCCATTCCCTGTGTCTTGTCCCTCTCCAGACCCTTGTCCAAAGTCCCTCTCCAGCTCTCCTGGAGCCCCTCCAGGCCCTGGAAGGGTCTTCCCAGAGCCTTCCCTTCTCCAGGCAGAACAACCCCAACTCTCTCAGTCATTCTTCACAGGAGAGATGTTCCATCCTTCTAATCATCTTTGTGGCCCTACCCCAGTTATCCACCTGAAAGACAAATCCCCTCCTGGATGGGGGATTTGCTGGGGTGAGACCTCCCTGCCCCTGCACAGAGCCTGACTCATCACCGGGGCTGAGGGGCCTCGAGGAGAAAATCCCAAATTCCCGGCAAGAGAGTGCTGTGAAGAGCTCCCTGCTGAGATGACAGCACAGCTTTACCCTCTGGGAGGACGAGGGACCTTTGATTTAGTGAGAGATGTGTGAGACAGGAGCTGACTCAGGCAGGGAGATGCATTTCGGGTGGCGGGCGGCGGAGCGGAGCGGCACACTCCTGTCCAGTCACCTCCAGCTACCACTCTGAAACATCTCTAATAACCCCCATCTCCACAATTCCCACTGCAAGGGAGGAATTATGATGGATGAGGTCAGCCAGGATGATTGAACTCTCTCTCCTGGCCTTAAACCCAGGAATTTATTGAACAATTTCAGCACAGTTGATGCCTGTAACTCCGGTGGTGTCTCCCTGCGGGTGATGTCCTCGAGTTGTTCCCTGTCAATGCTGTCAACTTTATTTGTGGCATCTACAAATTGTCTGGGGCCCCTTGTGACAGCTGAGACCTTTTATCTGGGCAGGGGAGATCTGTGGGTAGGGTTTGTTAGGGTTTTTCTCCAGGAAAGCTCCCTGCACCATCAAGGTGCTCTCAGTGCAGCCGATGTCAAATGGCAGTGAGATGGAAACAGGGATTGGGCACAGCTGCAGGAGGAAATGCAAACCCCCCTAAGCAGCACCCACTGTGTCCCCTGTCCAGCCCTCTCCTTGCCTTCACTCAGACCTTCCCAGGGCTGTGTTCCACCCCTCCCCAGCTCAGCATCTGCACCAGGCACAGCATGGGGAGCAGGAGCAGCCTGTGGGTGTGTGCTGGGGCAGGCACAGCTCAGCACCCCACACAGCCCAGCCCTGACCCAACAGCCACCTCTCTCCTGTGCAAAACCACTGTTCTTACCCTCAGCCTGCAGCCTGTGGGTGTGTGCTGGGGCAGGCACAGCTCAGCACCCCACACAGCCCAGCCCTGACCCAACAGCCACCTCTCTCCTGTGCAAAACCACTGTTCTTACCCTCAACCTGCACCCCCTGCCAGCAGGAGCAGCTGGGAAGGGACTCCCCAGTGTCAGAATTGCTGTAGGGGTGGAGATAATCCCAGAATCCCTGAGCAGCACGGGTTGGAAAGGTCCTGGAAGATCATCTCATCCCAGCCCTGCACACACATGAACACAGGACACCCCCTCACATGCACACAGGTGTGAACACACATGCACAGACCTGACCCCAACACAACAGCTTGGTGGGAACCTGGCTCCTCTTTCCAGGATCCAGGAAATCCAGAAAGGACAAACATTTTGGTGCAGACTCACGTCAACACCCAGCTTCAGCCTTTGCATCCCTGCTTTAGTAAAACAGAGCCCTCAGCAGCACACAGCTCAGTGCCCTGTGTCTGTGCTGGGCACTCCAGGTGCCACCACACCATGGCTGGCTTGTGCTGCTTTGGGGAAGAAAAAGCTTTCACCAGGTGTACAATAACAGTGACTTTGTTGCTTTGTATGAGGCCACTGTAGCTTAGCTGGGCATAAAGGAGCTGGATTGTTTGCCTCTGGGATGGGAGAGCAGAGCTTGCAGCAGCAGTGACTCAGAACAGGATTTAGGGGTCATGGGTGTATAAATCCCTCATCATGAGCTCCCAGCACAGAGCTGCAGGAGAAAGAGAAGTTGATGTGACCCTTGATTGAGCTTTAAATAATAAATTAAAAAAAAAAAAAAAAGAAAAAGAAAAGCTGAGGAGACGTGTTCTTGAGTCTGCACAGCATGCAGGGGAATATGACTGAGGGAATCTGCTTGGATGCTGGGCCAGCACTGCTCATCACAGCAGAGGGTAAAGGGGCTTCCCTGGGCATGGGAGGCTTGGGCTTCCCCTAGGAGAGGTTGGAGAGCACTGGTGCAGAGGAATTGAATTCCTCTGTGTGTGTCAGGCTGGAAGCAGAGCCCAGAGCCTGTCAAGCCAAATGCTGGAGAAGCCCTAATTGCTGGAAGCTGAAAGCAACCTTGGAGGAGGACACACTGCAGGGCAGCGAGGCTGGCAGAGGGCAGGGGACCAGGGATTTACTGTTGCTCAGAGCCTATCAAATGAGATTTGATATTGCTACAAACCAGAGGCTTTAATTCAGCTGCTGGTGGAGAGGAATAGCTGCAGTGTTTGCATTTGGGAGGAGCAGGAGGGAGAGTCACCGTGGTCCTTCCTGACCTTAATTCATAAATCCCTCCTGCTGCTGCCCTGGAGAAAAGGCTGTCCTGCTCTGCCCTCAAGATGTTCACAACACTTGGAGCTCTGCAGCAAGGCCGTGGCTATAACTTACCCTGAGCCTGCTCCAGCTGTCTGCAGGAGTCGAGGAGAAATAATTCCAGGGGCGCACATCTGGCCAGCTGTGCCCCCAGGTGCCCCAGGTGGAAGCTGGTTGGGCAGCAAGCGTGGCCAGGGGGGTGTGAAGACTCCTCCCCAAGCCACAGTGGCCTGCCAAATCTCCCTGAAGTGCTCGATTTGATTAACAGACTTGAGACGGGGAAGGAATTTTCCACACGTCGCTCTGGCAGGAACCACGGAGATTTTTGCCTTCCTCTGTATCACGGAGTGGAAAACATCTGGGCATATCAATTACCCTGACTGCAGGAGATGTGAGCATCAGCAGCACCTCGGGCTGCCTGACACAGATCCCTGCACAGCCCCCAGGCTGACTTTGGGGCCCATCACCCCACCCACACAGGGCTGGGCTGGGGATGCTCCACCCACAGCACCTGCACAGGTTTCAGGTGCTTCACAGGACTGGAAAGTGGGGAAATAATCCTGAGGACTAAGTGGGGTTAAGCCTCACTGGGATTACTGTGTCCCTCCTTAATGCTGTGGTTTGACTTAATGGATCCTGAGTGCACTAATTGGCTTTAATTGTGCTCACCTTGAACCCCACCTGCTCACCCACAAGTGCTATTTAAGCCCAGTGCAGGCTGTGTTTTGAGTTTGTTCCTCTCCAGCTCTCCTTTATTTGTGGATTGCCTTCTCTCCAGTCTCATCTCCTGCCTCTCACGACCCTGGAGCTTCTTCTAGATGTGGGTGTCACCGTGCCTGGGTACCCACAGTGTGTCCTGTATGTTTGTGTGCAAACAAAGCCCTGTTTGAAAACCTCTGCTGGTCACCATCGATGTATCTGATGATAAGAGAGTTGCTGTGTGTTTCACCAGTTGATTTCCACCAAAATCTGGGCTAATTTGGGATAAATTAACCTTGATAGTCCCAGTTGCCACCAGCCCAAGCCAGCACTTGCCTGCTTGGTCATGGTGCTCTTGTGTTAGTCATCTCGCAGCTCAACGAGCACTGGCAAACACATAAAGCAAGGAATGAGCTAAAATTTCCAAATCATCACTCAGAATAAAATGTGACTTGTTGGAAAATGTCAACATGGCTGTTTTGACAGGCTTTTTTTCCATCTAAGCACATTTGTCAAAGCCAGCCCTCTCCCTCTGAACATGTCTTGTTTTTTGCTTTTCCAAAGGGAAGAAGGGCTTCGTTGCAACAACTCCAGACCCAACTTTGCCCTGATCCTGCCAAGGTCCTACCACATCTTCTCGAGCTCAAACACTTCTCCTTCCAAGAGTCAAAAATTCAGCTTCAAGCTAAAACCTTGACCCATTGGGAGGAACCTCTCTCTTTGCTTGAAGGATAAAAGCCAAGTGGAGTCCCTGAGGCCCCCCAGACCAAAGGAGAGGAACAGCTCGTGCAGGGTGGGGATCTCCAGCTGCTTCCCAGCCTGCAGCTTTCATCTCCTGGTTATTCCCTCCCCTGCCACCCACCCCCTTCCATGCCAGCCTCCTGCTTTTAATTACGTTGTAGAAAAGTCTCACAACTCAGCGATTCAAGGTGGCATTTGAGAGAAATGATTCCCTTTAGCATAGCTGACAGCTAATTTGTGTAAAGTTTAATTACAGCTAGCATTAATTAACTGGCAGTGTGTTGCGATACTAAAGCACGACCATCTGTTCTTTAAACTGCCTCCCCCAAATTTCAGCCCTAATAATTTTGGTGCTGAGGAGGTTGCTCTGGTGGCCCTGGTGTAACCACAGCTGCTGTGGCAGGGTGTCAGCCACTGATGGTGATGGAGCAGGGAGTGAATCACAGCTTCCAGCTCTGCTGCTATGCAGGGATCAGCTTTGGAGGACGTTCTCTGGGAGCTGTGTCACGGATTTCAGTGGAGGATCAACTCTTAGCTCACAGCAGAGGGAGGCTGGTGGTTGGCTGGTCCAGCAGCACGTGCCAGTGCTCCTTGTGGGAGCATTTGGTGTTTGCTGTGAGGAGGAATGTGTGGGATCTGAGGGTTGGGAGAAAGGCTCCAAAGCTGGCTGCCCTGCTGTGGGACACTGCTGGAGGTGCACCAGCACCATCCCTTCTGGAAAAGCAAAGCTGGTAATGTCCCCAGCCTGCAGAGAGAACCTGAGTGTGTTCATACAAGTGGCCAGTCCCCAGCTGTGTCCCACAAGGTGGGTTTGCAGTTGTTCCTGGTTTTGGTCTGTCCATCCCCTGAGCAGACATGAATGGCCTCAGTCTGTAGCCAGCAAAAAACAAGGCCTGGGAGCTCATTTTGGCATATTCTGCCAGAGGCTGCCGTGTGGAGGCAGATTTAGTGCTGGGAGGTGAGTGCTGCTGGGTGCACACAGGCTGCAGTGGGCTCCTGCAAATCAACCCAGCTCATCCTTCAAACAGATCAGGACCCCGTGGGTGAAACTGGGACGGGGCAAAACTCTGCAACCAAACGCCCCAGAGCTCTGCCCTCAGTAAATCCAGCCTAACCTCAGTGCAGCTGCTTTGATCTCATCATCTCATCATGTAAATCTAGCTGAAAACAAACACATCTCCAGTGAGGGACGAGCCCGTCCGCCAGGCTCTCGGCCAAGCCTTTGGATTCGTGGCTTTGAACAGGGCTCAGCAGCTGCTGGTGGGAGGAATTGCTTTGGTCAAACTGCAGCTCCCAGCTCGTGCCAGCTGCTGGTTTCAGGGTCAAACAGAGCCTTTCCTCCCAGCTCCCCAAATGGGGAGGTAATTTAATCCCTCAGCTCAACACCGTGTCTTGGGTTCTGCTTTTTCTCTCCTGAACTCTTGAGTCTTGCCCTTGTGCTGGCTCATGGAGTGAGTGGTTTTGTTGGTGCTGGGATGGAGCCCCTCTGGTGGCCTCTCACAAAGATGTCACAAAGATGTTTGGGCAGGGAGATGATGTGCTGGGGGTAGGGGATGGCTTGGGATAGGACAAGAGTCTGGGATTTGGGTCAGTCAGGCTTTTGCCCCTGCTCTGACACGGGCTGCCTGCCTGAGCCTGCTCCAGTGCCACCCACGGGGCACGCTGGGGCTGAGGCTCTGATCCAGCCCCAGTGGAATCCCAGCTTCTTCAGCTCTGCTGCTCTCACCACGTTCCTCGGGCACAGGGTGCTGCTGGTGACAGGAGACATGTGCTGTGTGACACGCTGCCAGACGTGGACACACGTGGTTGCCACCCACGCTGTCACCAAGTGCAGAGAGGGCTGAGTTAACCCTGGTGGGGGGAAAGGGTGAAGCCTTGACTCTGTTCATGTCATGTGAATCCTCTGTGGACTCCCAGGTGGGAGTGAGGGTGAAATCCCACCTCCCAGAAGCTGTCTACAGCTCTCCTTCCACCTTCTTGTCACAGGAGCTGAAGTGGTGGCTGCAGCCAGGCAGGTCAGCCCAGGATGGGCAGCTCTGCTGCGAGCTCCCTGCTGTGGATGCAGCATAAAATATCCCTTAACATCCCACAACAGCCATCACCCAAACCCATCTCACCCTTCTAGAGCACTGGAGATTCCTGCAGCTCAGCTGATGGGAGACAACTCCGAGCTCTGCTTTTTGTGCTGCTTTCCCCCCCCCCAAAATCTGTTTTTCCAGGCCTGCTGCAATCCAGAGCCCAGCAGTGTGCAGCTGTGTTAGCTGAGCTGTTCTGATGCCTGCTGCCAAGCATCCCGTGGGCATTCCTTGCTTGCCAGCCTGGAATATGTTCCCTGTGAGCAATAGGATTACACAGACTTGTTAGGATGACGTGCCTGGGTGCAGAGCTGGGGAAGCAGCAGCAAGCAGGGTGATTCCCTGGGGTGAAGGGGATGCTGCCTCTCCAGATTTGCTCCCCAGGATTCCTCTGCTTGGAGGGGTCAGAAGGGGGTTGTAGAGGGGGAAATGTCCCTGCTGGTGCAATGATGGGGTTGTGGGCAGACCTCTGGCAAGCAGGAGTGTTAATTAAATGTTTGCTGGTGTTTAAGGTGTCTTTATGCAAAACAGCCTGGCAGAAGGTTATGGTGCTACATGGAGAGCATCTGGTTATTGCTGCCATAAGCTGGAGGGGGGGAGAGGGAGGCAGAGCCTGGAAGAGTGAGGGACAAGCTCTGAGCGGGGTTTTGTGGGACCCAAGAGAGGATAGTGGGGATCAGCAGATATGCAGGGTCCCGCATTAAGGGGAAAATGGACACAACTGGCTGAAAGACATCCAAAACTCAAAGCTTTTGGAGCCGTTCTTCCTGACCGTGCCATCCTGTCTGGAGCCCCGGGCTGCCCCTGCATCCGCTCAGCTCCCGGTGGAAAGGGGAGGGATGAAGCCACCCTGGAGGAAGGTGGGCAGCGGGAAGTTTCTCACCTGGGCTGCTCGCAATTAGTCTAATGAAGCAGTCCGTGTGATATTGTTGCCCTCTATTGGGCCCAGCCTGAACGGCTGGGACGCTGCTGTGTGCCCACGCTGGGTGGGGAAGGGTCTGCGGCTTTTCCCAGCTTTGGGATGGAAGAAACGCTTCCCCAGCTGATTGTGCTGGAGCTCCTTGCCGGAGCTCTCGTGAGCAAAGAGCCAGAGCTAATGCCAGATGGAGGTAATGAGCCTTGCTGTGGACTTCAGTGGAATTTGGATCAGACCATTTGCAGTCTCTGGGGATGAGTCAGTTCTGCGTCGTCCTCGCCACGGGCTGGAAACGTGCCCAGGTTATTTTCAGAGGGTTTGCAACTCCGAGGGACTCGTCTGGGCTCCCCTCTGCTGCCCTTTGCACAGCAGGACAGGTGCCCTGGGCTGGCCATGCCTGGTCTGTGCTGCTCCTCCGAGCACCCTGCGAGTGCTGCTGGGGCTGCAGCAGGTGAGTCTCAGGAGCTCCTCTGGCCAGGATGGCCCCGAGGTGTGGTGAAAAGTCTCTTTTTCCCAACCCAGCTGTCCAAGAAGGAGTCAGAAGACTTTGGCTGTTGGTCTCAAGGCTGTTTATTGTTTCTTATCTAAAACATTTTCTGTCTGAGCTGCCCAGGTCTGTTCAGCAGGTCAGTCCAAGGCACACTGCCCTCCCACGGGGCTGGTGTCGGAATCCAAGACATTCCTCTCCGTGCCCCAAACCCCGGACAGGGGTCTGGGCAGCCCTGGCAGGACCCCAAAAACACTTGGGGCTTTGATTTCAGCCCATGGGACAAATTACCAACCTTATATGAGGAGTCACAAGTCACAAAAGTTTAGACAGCACAGTAGCAGTAGTTAGAGGGTGAAAGGAGAAAATTTGGGATTTGGTACAGGGGGGTTTAAAACCCTAAGATGGAGGGATTGGGGCGTGCCCTGTCCTTCTTCCTTCTTCTTCCTAACATCCATCTTTTAGGTGATGCTGGCATTTTTAGATTGGTTCAGAGTAGAAAGTCACTGTCTAACA